>JAJQOW010000014.1:10936316-11221316 GCA_037975125.1 Latrodectus hesperus | reverse complement strand
TTAATATTTTCATTCCTATTATTTATGACAAATTAAACAAGGATTATAAATTTGGTATAGAATTAAATATTTCCTACACACACATCATGTATAAATTTTCAAATTTCAAGTAAAATAAAAAATAAGGTCAAAATATAAATAATTCTCTCTAAAATTTAAATAATGCTCTAAAATAAGATTTTCTTTTAAATTAGATTAAAATCTATTTTAAGATAGATTAAAGTTATAAAAATTAAGAATGTCGATTTCTTAGAGGAAAAGAAAGATCGATTTGTCAAAAAGGAAAATCTGGAAATGCTACATGGAACATTTTGCAATTCAAATGCTCTTTATAAGATTTTACTTCTTTCAAATTCAGAAAATTTGCGAGAAAGAATCTTTTGTCTTAATAATTGGAAGGAACGCTCAAGAGTAAGTTTATTTCTTTGAAGATTCACTTCATGTGAAAAACTAGTGTTGTCATTTAGGAAAGTAGTAATGCAGAATATTTTGTGAGATTTTTATTCTGTAAAAGTAAAGTACATCTGATAGTTAATAATAGATATAGTTTTTAATAATTAAAATATCGACATAAAATGTAAATATAAAAACTATAGTAAAAATATGTATGGGAATTTAAATAAATGCTTGTATATTTTAATCAGACAAATTATTTAATTGTTCAATTAGCATTGTACTAGTGAAATGAAAAAGTATTTCTAATAAAGAATTGAATAACTAATAATAAGATATTAAAAAGTTTCTAATTAATATTAGAATTTGTTACTTATTAAAATATTTATTTTCTTAATAATTTCACTTGTTTATTAAAATAAATTTAAGAATAAGTAATTAATTTTATAGATTTACTAAAAGCCATCTACCAAATTATATGAATAGTATACAGGTGCTTATCAAATTACTGAAACACTTTAGATTTATAAAGGACCCTATATTAATATGATATAGTGCCGCCTTTGTTATGTAGAAACCTGTAGATGTGTGCTCTGGAACCGATACATATATGTCCTAAATAAAGTTTTGAGAAACATTGTACCATTTTTCCCGGAGATAATATGAAAGCATTGGGAGAGAATGCTGGTAAGGAATATAGATTCCTTATTGAAAGCTCTAAGACATACCAAGTTGGTTCAATGATACTGATGTTTTGAAGAAAGATGTTTGAATTAATTTTTGTTTTTATCAAACCGTGATTGTGGACAAGTTCAACGGTATAGATATGAGCATCTTCTACCATAACCAAGTAGAAACAAATTTACATCAAATGATGGAACTGATCAGCTAAAATTTCTCGATACTTCTCCAAGTTAGATGTTTGACTTTATTATCATGTTCATCAAACCATGAATGTACAAGTTCCGCAGCATAGATTAGACCATCATCCACTATAACCGCTTGGAAACAAGGTTTGCATCATATAATGGAGCTGATCAGCTAAAATTTCTAAATACTTTGGATCCTTCCTTTCACGATACAGATGATCTAGCAGAAAACCACGACACAACTATCTTCATGAAATATTCACCTCCAAGCTTGATATGTAGAAGAAAACAATCACTGTCATCCGCTTTTGAAGGTATCCTTCAAGCGTTCCTGTATAGAAAAAAGTGTAATAGACGATTCATCAGATCATATTACTGTTTCAACTTATGAATCAGCGAAGTTTTGTGAGTAAGACACTACTGCAGACTGGCACCAGCATCTGTGATAAGCAACTTGATAATTGCTGCTGTGTCATAAATTTTTTCCCTTATGTTTGTGCCTTTTAACGTAAGCATTGACATTGTAGAAACCAATGCTTATTGAACACTACGATCACTTTTGCTGCAGTCGTTCACTCTTTTTAATAATTAAAATAAACTTTAATGCCCCTTGGCTTTTTTAGTTTTTCTGTCTTACCATTATTTTGGTTTTCCAAACTTGTCACACTATATGTATGCTGCATGATTTTTAAATACCTTACATCTAGAGATGACAAAAAGTTGAGAAGTTTCAGTTACACTTGAACCAGCTGAACAATTTTCTATAAATTGGCTTCTTTGAAAATCGAGACGTCCAACATTTTACGCTTTCTCAAAAAATGACAGACTTACAGAGAATTGCAATAAAGCTATTATATATTACCAGAAAACATATATTTCTATTTATAGGAGAAACATGTGTCTATTTTAATATCTTAATGCCGCCTCAAGATGCATTCAATATAATGCCAATTTTATTCGGAAGTACTTCCATTGTTTTGATTACCACCTGTACATCATAATTAATTTGATACAGTATTTTTTAATTGGCATAAAGCATTTATTTGTATATATATATATATATATATATATATATATATATATATATATATATATATATATATATATATATATATATATATATACATATATATATATATATATATATATATATATATATATATATATGTATGTATGTATATATATGTATATATATATATATATATATATATATATATATATATATATATATATATATATATATATATATATATATATATATATATATATATATGTATATATATATATATACATATATATATATATATATATATATATATATATATATATATATATATATATATATATATATATATATATATATATATATATATATATATATATATATATATATATATATATATATATATATATATATATAATGGGCATAAAATTTTATTTTCAAAAACTTCTAACATAGCTATTTTTGTTCTGAATTATTATTGATACCCTGTTACGTTATTTTTCGATTCATTGATTAATAAGAGCTGATTATTTTTCTCTCATGATATTTCTTATTGGTTATGACATCAAAAATTTCATTAATTACTACCCCAATTAACGCACTATATACAATTTCATATTGAGTACTGACTTATTTTGTACAAATTATTAAAGAATACATCTCAAAAATTCAAGATATGGTTTTAATTAATTTACTAAAAATATTAACATTTTCTCTCGAATGCTTTAACTTAATTTTTTTATCAATTCGAATGCTATAAAACACTAATATATAATTTAAAAAATAAAATCAGCTATAGTAATCTATAATAAAAAATATTACAAAATTCAAATTTTTCAAATTAATTTCAGCACTTCATAAAATATGATCATGGGTTTGACAAATTTGCTGCTAATGAAAATAAAATTTTGCAGCCAGAAATTTCTTAGGATAACAAACATTGACTATAACAAATCTTATTTTGCTTTGACGAATAATTTTTGATTATTAGAGTTAGATTTGGCAAAAATTTCAGAAAATATTCACAAATTCGAAGGAATTCTGTATTTATGATAAATAATAAATCTCTGTTAAATGCCATACGTATTTTACATACGTTTAAATAAAAGTCCATAGATGCGCAATTATTAAAAAAAAATATCAAAACTTGTTAAAACCAATATTACTTATAGTTTTTCGTTTAATTTCTTATTAATAAATTCAATACCTAGAATTCCTTCCCAAATTAAGAAGACTGAAGTATTTTAATATTATTGACTTTAACATTTTTAAATATAATTCCGCGTTATTTTTGTGACTTGAAAATTTTTAACCATTTCCAAATTTAATATAATACAACTGATAAAAATTGTTGATAAGCTATATGTTATTCCTGTTTGTCTCAACGTATTCAAAATTGTATTCAATCATTAAATTACTTTGCAAACTTTGTTGAATACATTAAGTATTATATCATCTTATATAAATTTTGGTGCATGTTATTTCTTTAGTATATAACATACCAACTAAAAGTTTATATTATTAACTCAAAATTTATTCATATATGTTTTTATTACATTTTATTTAAATTATTATTTGAAAAATATTTGAATTATTTATATGTATTGTACGTTAGAAATGTTAATGATAAGTTCACCAGGTGACATAATGATTAAAAAAAGTCTTACTGGATTTCATTCTTATCACAACGAATCAACTGTAGGTATGACCAGGGGGAAGAGGAATCATAACCTGAAGTGTAATTATTGGCTCTTTCCCTGCTATTTCCTTAATATGTCAGATCAGCGATGCATGAGAAGATTGCTCGTGATTCCTACGTTGTAGAATTCCTTCCCTTTCCGTTAAATACAAACGGGAACAGTTTGGGATCAGATGTCCTTACCCTGGAGCTCCTTGTTCGGACAGCGGAAAAATGAAATGGAGACTCTGGAAATGCGATGCATAGTGGTAATGGAAAACGTAGCCGTTGTAAAAGCAGAAACAAACTTGCATTTTCTTAGCATTTAGTTTTATAAAAATTTGTAGTATTTAGGTTTTTATTTCGTATGACGATGTTATATTGTACATGATATCATTCTCTAATATAAATATGAACTTTTTTTTTCTATTTAAAAATTTACTTAGTGGTAAAGTACTAGAAATGTAGTTTGCGGTTGCTTAAATTATATCTTGTAATAGTCATGCGTGATTTGGGTATGTCATTTAAATATTTAGGAACATAAGAAAACAAATTATTAAATTAATTCATTCTATCTAATAATAATAATGAAAAAGTTTTCATGAGTTTCATCAAAAATAAAGTTTGTCTGTTGTTCAAAACCTTCTTTTTTTGCACACATTTATCTTTAAAAAGAAGGAAAAGGAATTGTCGTGAAATATAATCCTTATTTCTGCCAATAATGATGATCGCTACGATTGTTTAATGATTTAATTTATTTATTTACAAACTTCAAGTTTTATACATTTATTTTAAATAAATAACACTTCTATTTAAAATATTATTTTTAAAAATACCTTTGCTATCACCTGATATTGTATTAATTAATTGTAATTATAACGCAAATTATATCAATCTTTATCGTGAAAACCAGGTTAATGCAATAATTATTTAAACAAATTTTTGAATTATATTTATCTACTGATCTAGAATAAACGTAGATTGTTACAATCATATGGTTTCATAGTATTATTTAATTTAACATTTTAGTTTTTATTATCTTTTCTTACTGATTGATTTATTATTGTTTCATAGTTATCAACGTATTTTGTTCAACAGACGTGAAGAAAATCATCGTTAATTCAAATTTTTATATTTATTTCATATAAAGAGCAGAATGAAAAATTAAACATTCGTAAATAAATTTATTTCTTAAAAGTTCATACTACGCAAATATCATGTTAAAATATTACTAAGGTAATTATTATTACCATGCTTATATATTTTGTTTACTTAAATCATTGGATTTACGTATTTCCATATATTTTCACACATTTGTTTGAAAATTTTTGTATTTATAAATAATTTACTTTAATTTTTTTTTATTTTTAAGCGCTTTTTCCTTAAAGTAAAAACATTATTGCGAAAATATACAAAATAAAATTTCTTCTATTTTTGTTTCTAATTTTTTGATTTGTTATTCATGTTGCTTTATTCACCATAGTTTATATTAAAGAATAACATTAGAGAAGTTCAAATTTTATATTAAAATTTCATTACTGAATTTTTCAATCATACTTTAACCATGTGATTAAATGTGAAATAAAACAATTTAATAGAAAAGTTAACCTTTAAGTAAGTATTCTATTTCATTATTATACAATTATTTATTTAAAGTTCCTACAAGAAGAAAGATTATTACTGTCAAGCTACCTGCAATGATAAAAGTTCTCTTTAATACTTAATTTTAAGCTGTATGAGACTACTTACAGCAAAATATTATGTTTTGCTTGCAGTTTTATATATATTATGTTATATAATATATATTATGTCAGATATATATATTAAAGATAAATTTAAATTATAAAAAAAAGAAATTCCTATAGAAAAAATTAGAATTGATTTTCGCAGATTGACAAGATTAATCCAATCTTCATTCATATTCAAATGTAAACAAAATTACTAGATCATTATTAATTAAATTCAAAGTGTGTATATATATATATATATATATATATATATATATATATATATATATATATATATATATATATATATATATATATATATATATATATATATATATATATATATATATATATATATATATATATATATATATATATATATATATATATATATATACTGATAAAAGTCTTAAAAATCCCTTAAATGTTGATATAGGCCCTTGGAAAATAATATGATCCAGATATTTTGATTCGAAGATCGAAATTTTGAATATAAGTATATTAAAAATATTTAACGGTACTGAAATTGCTACATTTTACTCAAAATTTATTTCTTTATAATTAATTTAAGAATCAAAATCAATAAATTTATTCCAAAAAATTCATTTGAACACATTTATGACTTCATTATTTAAGTGCATAGTCTCAATAAGATCTAAAATATTTCTTAGCAAGAAATAAAGAAATGATGTAATTATATAATATATACAAAAAATATTCTTAATCAATATAATGTGTCCAAATTTATTCTATTATAATGCTTTAAGAAAAAGCTTTATTTCTCGAGCTAAATATAAATATTGAAAAACTGTTCTGTCAGCTGTTTCAAAACAGGCAATGAACAGTATACAAGCAAAGAAACAACTTTTGGCATAAATTTGGCAAATTAAGTCATTATGTTGATTTTCTATTCATTTATTATCCTCGATAGTTCACTCACGGTATATAAAGCGCGATCGACAGTTGTTGTAAATATGCAAGTGTTTAAGGTAAAATTAATCTAGATAATAATGATAAATAAATATGGATCAATGATGCTAATCTCAAACTAATTGATTTAAGAATCTAAGAATAATACATTTTATTATCCTTACTAATACACTTAATTTAATTGAATATATTAAATTATTAATTTTAATTAATCTTTTTGATAATTTATGGTCTTAATGCATTTATAATAAAACATGTTTTGAAATTTCCTACTAATTTAGATAACGTTTTCTTTAAAAAAAGTTTTCGTCTCACATTAAATTTTGAATTATCAGGTATATCTTAAAAATTACCTTTTTGTATTTTTATTTTTGGTAATTGTTCAAAGTTTCGATAATTTGTATGTGTATGCTCTGCATTTATTTTTTTAAATTGCTTTTACACTGGTGAGGAAAACTTAAGCAAAGATGTAAATTTTAAATAGATACCATTTATCTTAAGAAAAGGGGTTCTTACAATCAGTATAATGAACATGCAATTCAGTAGAAAGGTCATGCATATCAAATGTCTGGAAAAAAACGACTGAGGTAATGTAAGAGTATGCAAAAAGAGTTCGTTTAGATAGCGTAGTTTCGGACTAAAATAAAAGAAAGAATGGAGACGCAATTAAAGACATTCTGTACAAGTGCAAGTGAGTTCTTTTGTGAAATATAACTAGAAGAAATCTTCTGCATGATTTTGCACAAGGAAAAATGAGCGGAAAACTGGAAGAAAAGTGTTGTTTTACCAGTGAATCTGAAGAGTTCGGAATCAATAGAAGTATCATTTAACGGGCAAACAAATATTAAAAATCATAGATACTACTGTGAGAAATATTAGTAGTAGTAGCCCAAGGAAATTAACTTCTGGAGATGAAGGGATACATCTTCCTGCAGGAAAAAATAGCCTAAATTAGAAAGCATATGCATTGCTTATCAACTCTAAATGGCAAAAAGAAGACATATGCTTTGTTTACTGTGTATAAATGAATTCAGAAATGAACGTGTTCAATCATCATTCTGAAAGTTGCATCCCTTTGAAAGTTGGCTTAAAATGGTAGAAAAAGCAAAAAACTGGGAATCTCATCAATAATCGTGTCCTATTTACGAATTAGCATCACTTCAGAGTCCCAAGCGATTTCAACGGCAGTTGTTTTAGGGAGAGGTTATGACGCGTTTTCATCAGAATAACATCATAGTAATAAACCATTACAATGGTCTCAGACTAGCAGTCTTTGGAGGCAATATGCCGAATGGAAAGACTGACTTTCATGTCTTCTATTGATTTTCTGTAACCGCAGATTGCTATTATAAAGAAGTGACCCTTCGCCATCTGCTTATGTTCCGATATTGGAGCAGATTTCAATTTTATGTGTGCTAATGCAGAGCTACAGGGGACTGTTGCTATTGAAAAGGGAAGGCATTACTTGAATGAATTATCCAGCGTATTTTGATGTGGTTTAAATTCCATAAAACTTGTGTGAGATTCTTTGGAAAACACCTAGCGTCACGTAAATATTTTTAATTTTTTTATTAATCCGTCTTAACAATTTTTTTGAAGAAATAAAAAGATTGTTATTAAAAAATATTGTATTTTTTATGAAATATAGTTTATTTTGAACTTTTCATTCTGACTAGAAAAGTAAAATCGACTAGAGCATAAGTGGTCTGAATAGATATTCTAGTAAAATTATTTTTACTTCTTTTTAGAGCCTCGGTACTTGACACCCTGCCTGAAGTGCCATCTAGTGTAAGAAATAGAAAGATATATTCGTTCAAGTACGGGTGTAGGTTAAAACAGTATATTAACAATAATTTTTATAAAAAAAATTTAGCCTATAAAAATTATATTCATTTCTACAATTACAGACAAAAGTGGTTCATAATTAATAGAAAAATATAATATAATATACAAATAGGCTTAAAACATTAAAAAAGAGACGTTTGAAAATATGCGAGTTAAATTTAGATATTTTTATATACATGTTATTCTCAAACTTTAAAATAAATTAAATGAATAAATTTAAAATTAAAAAGAAAATGATGAATCTAAGTCAATTTCAGAGTCAATACACTCCATTTTGAAGAAAATTCTGAAAACTCTATAAAAAATAATGACTTTATGAGAAAATGTTTTCTAAAAATCATATTTTTAATTATATATTAGAGATAACATATAATTAAACGTATAATGAAAATATAATTAAAGATGAAAGGAATTTATTAGACTAAGTAAATAATTATTTCTAATATAACCATTTATATAGCTTGATAGTATCATATTTCATTAGTTAAATTAAGTATAAAATGCAAAATTTGCATAGTTGATATTGTTATTTTATACAAAAGTACAAATTGCGAATTCAGCCTTTAAATATGTTATTATATTTATATTACATTTTAAAATGCATGTAATTTAACTTATTTGACAGAAACACGTATGAAATACTGTAGGCATTTTATCAGAGAGTTTGTTAAGGAATTTACGTTTATGGTATACTATATTTGGATAAAGAGATATTGATGATAATTTGTATCAAATGTTAAAAATGAAATGTTTCAAAGCTTAAATAAAATGATATACATTTTAGGCTATGTTGAGTGAGAAATATATACTTCTTTACTAACACTATTTTATCTTAAAAATTAATTGTCATTATACATACGCTTTCTTTTTAATTTTAATTAAGATTTTCTTTTTAATAGTTTCAGGTTCTTGACAAATTAGATGATATCCAATCAATACATTCAATTTTCTGTAAGATGCATTTCGAATGACTGCTATCAGGGAAAAATATCCTAAAATTTATTATCATTCATATATATCTTCATCATATACACATAAATATATATATATATATATATATATATATATATATATATATATATATATATATATATATATATATATATATATATATATATATATATATATATATGTATATATATATATATATATATATGTATATATATATAGTTGTGCCAAAATTGGTATTTTAGAAATTTTAATATTTGTAAAATTTCATATAATGCATATAATGCAATAATTTTCACTTTAATAGAAATGCTTGTGTGTTGAAATAAAAGAAATGTATTGCAGAATTTAATTGAAACACAAAATCAAATTACTTATATTGGAAAACATGTTTTCCTATAAAACATAAGATAGATTTTAGCTTTCTTTGCACTTTAAACCTACTTTGTCACAATTAATAATTAGTAAGATAATTATTATTTTTAATACAGTTTCCTAGCTTCTTTTTATTGAGAAAATAGTGTGTTTGGAGATTATCCTTCTTAATGACATGTTGTAAAAAAATAATTATAGCATCTGTAAGCTTTGTTTCATCTCATGGAAGCATTTTCGTTCAATTATTTTCAAGTGTCACTATTATTTATCAATAGGATTTAAATCAAGAATGTTTCCAAGGTAACAAATATATGTCTTTATTTTTAAGTCATACTTTGAATATTTTTGCCGTACGGTATACATATCACTCCTGCTGAAAAATAAATAGTAATCTAATGGGGACAAGATCAACCTAATTGAAAATGCAAATTTTATTTCTAGAATAGTATTGGTATATTTTTGCTTTCAATCACTTTAGTGTGCCCACACCATCGACAAACATATGCATTAAAATCAGGGCATTTGTTGAGTTTTTTGTAGTTACTTCAATGTAATCAGTTTGAAGCTCTTCTCCGGCTTAACATCTCAGATAGTTTTGCTCATCAATACTAAAGATTGATATTTCAAACACATCACTGTAGATTAATTGCTTTTAATGATTTTTTGGCAACTTAACATATTTTTTATTTATTTAATTCATTTTTTTACTTAGCTTAAGGTATAAAATAGTAATTTCTGTCGAAATATATCTTTACTTTCAAAACCAGATTATGTTCTTATTGTTCGTTAATTACCGAAATACCTATTGCATTCTTTTCCATTTGGAAATTTCATTCTTTCTGAAAAATTCTTCTATTTTTCAAATACGTAGATTTTATCATTCTGTTTTTAGTAGCACTCAAGCATTTTTCCGATCTTGCCTTATTTGTTCACTGACTTCGTTTCATCATTACGTAAGCATAGTTATAACATGCCGAATAAAGTTACTAACCAACCAATTTGTTTCTCAAGTGTAGATTAAAAGAAACTATTTTTTCACAATATAACAATTTTGTTCCCCATTGAAGGTATCCAAGCAATTTTTATTATTGGTGTCACTGTTTAAACTTAGTTGCATTGGGAAAAGTAATTAAAATATTCTAAAAATAATATAATTAGTAAAACTACTATGCGTCCGCTGTTGTTTTTGCTGGGCGGGGTTCGATTCCCAATGACGCCAGAGACCCTCCGAGTACATACGATGTTCGTGCTCGATAAATCGGGGAAATCGAAAGTTCTGTGATCCATCATTGAGTAGTTACCATAGGTGCAATGGTCTAGAGAAAATTTACTTTTTCCTTCATATCAATGTCAAAATTGAGGTCACGGATCCTTAGTGAATCAACCACCAAGTCTGGAGGTGCCATCTATCGGAGGATTTAAAACAGAACAAAGAGGTACTTTCACCTTCGTGGTGCTCTGATTAAAACGAAAGATGCTCCCTATTGACTTAAATTCACATGACCAAGGCATAGCGAGCTTGGCTTGTCCAAGTTTCATAAGTAACAACATAACACTATGCGCCCTTTCACAAAATTAATTTAATATACTGTACTTAGTTTATTTACATTTTATTGTGGTTCTTAAAACAGTAATTGTGATCAGCTGGTGAGCATTCATTACATTGTATTTCGCACTTATGACGAATTATATTTGCTTTTTCTAATAAAAGAAGCGTAGATATGTTTATAAAACATAGACAATTTAATTCTATGTTTTAAATAAACACTACATTAAATTTTGTTTAATTTAATGTAGTGTTTATTTAAATGTATGCTAGAACTTTTATATTTAAGATAACATTAATGTGTTCTATGAGCACACGAATTCGGAAACAAAACATTTCATAAAATGTCTAAAATTTTGGCAACCACTGTATACATGGAAATCAAAGAAAACTTATAGGAACTGTTAGGTGAGTTATCTGGAAAGCCGTTCCTCAGGATAACAGTCAAATCTTGTGTAATTCAATCTCATTACTAGCACGGGCTGGCAATGCTCAGCATGAATGACACATACACATATTTATTTTTGTTTCTCTTGATGTTTTAGACGTAATTTTGATTGTTTATTAATATTATTGTCGCATCAGTATTATGTTTAGAATTTAATTTAACTTAGTCATGGGTTTTATATATTTCATTAATTTTTTATGCATCTTCTTCAATATGTTTGTGTATGTGTAAATGCCATGAAATTGCACAAAATGAGATTGTATGATTAGTATAGCTAACATACAATTCAGTAGAAAGGTTATGTAAATTCTAGAAACAAAACATCACGTGAGAGTGTGCAATTCAAGATGAAATAAAAAGGAAGAAGATTTAATTCAAAAATATATTGAAGATGCAAGTAACTCCATTCGTTAATTATGGTTAGTAGAAATCACTGAAGAGATTTCAAATGAAGAAGATTCATTGGAAAGCTGGAGGAGGGTCTAATTGTAACCAGTGAAGTTGAAAATTTCTGATTTGGGAACAGTGTGATTTCGTGCATTTACAAAGCCTTTCAAATCCTAAGGGCAGAGCCTTCAGTAAGGATTGCGACAGCGGCCTTAAAGAACAACTGCAGTTGATAGTTCAGGAAGTGTTCTGTAGGTGAAAATTGCCTTAAGCACTTTAGAAATCATTATTTCTCACAAAGTGTGTACCACAAAATTGGATGGGATTGATTGTGACCAGACACCTTTACAAGGGTGGCTTATTTACCAGTCGTCTCGCGTCGTTCAGGGAGGCAAATGAAAAAAATATATAAACCATCGTTTAAAATAGTGAATTAGTTAAATGAACTGGACACCTCATCAGGAAGTCTTACCTTATTTACGGATGATAACCCTTTATGTGCAACAAACGATTTCAATGTCCCTTGATTTGGAGTGAAATCTGAATATGGTTTCATCCCAGTAACATTACCGATAAAGACCATGATAGACCTGAGTTGTGTTTTGGTGAGCCACTACGCTCATCGAGCTGTCTTAGCTCTACATTTTCGGCAGAAGTTCTGTAATCTAAGATAACTATTAGATAGATGATATCCTTTACTTTTCCGTTCAAAACCACTCTATCTTGCTCTATCTGGACTCTTGCTGTTCAGAAGGTACTGTAAAGAGAAAATATCATTTAATGGATCAACCATTGTGATCGCCTGATTAAAATTCTATAAAATATTTTGGGATGTTTTAGGGAAATGCCAAGCAGCACGATTGTATCTTCTTATAGCACCCAATAACTGAACATCACAGTGATTGATAAATGAGCGCTCTTGCCATTAGAACTATTTGCCAATTTCGTGTTGAGTATGGAAAGATAGTGTGATTCAACCATTGTATAAAGAAAATTGCATATTTTATATTAAGGAAAGTCTGTTGTTCTTGCTCTTGGATAGACTATCATGTAAACAGTATGAATTCAATGAAGCAATTTTTATCTACATCCTAATGTATGCAAGTTGCTTTCATTTTTGAGTAACTGTAATATCGTTATTATTTGAGTATAGCCTCAAAGAAAATTTCGCGTGAAGTTATGGCAAAAAACACCTGTTGCAAACCAATGTATATGTGTTTGTGCGTAAATGTATATACATATCTCCTAAAAGTTGCAATTACGTAAAACATGAATGAAAAGATATCTCCTGCTGTACAAAAATAGCCATTAAAAATGAAGAATCATTTGCACTAAATACCTTCGATTTACACATTTACACTAAACCAAGCTAATAATTTACATTTAATACAAAACCCAATAAACGTCGTAGTTAGTCGAACTACTAGTAAATTAAAAAATGAAATTAGCATCTGATGTTCATAAGTAAACTTCTTCTTGAACATTTTGCATCACTCAAATAAATTGCTCTGTAATTAAATATACTGTTAATTAGGATTTGTATTTAGGAAGTTTTATATTTAATTTATTTATTTTTTAATTTTATTATTAAATAGTATTAAATTTTATTTTGAAACTTGTAAATATATTTAGATGAATAATATATCATCTATATAAGATAATTTAATGCAGAAATATTCAATGATCTATACATTATTATATCGATTATTCTTACTTCTATCTTAGACATTTTTAATACACTTTTCAATTATAATTTAATTCTAGAACTATTATGCAAAAACTGAATTTATAACACCTAAAGTTTATTATTTAAAGAAAAGCAAATAGTCTCGTAATCTTTGCATTTCCAGGGCAATGATTTTTAATATGATTAAATTATTGCAAAAATGCTGTCTGAAGGCACAATCTATTTACGAGGGTTACTCTGAAATTTTTGAGATAGGCGCAGACCAGAATTTACAAAATAAAAATAACGGTTTAATTTTAAAGTACAAAGTATTTTAACACTGAAGACGAGTTTTTACTGGCTTACTTCAACTTGTTTAGCGTGGAATAAATTTTAAACAGAAGGGAAAATGGATTAGTCGCGAGAACATTTTCGCGCTATGATTTTCTACGATTTCAAAGCAGGATTAAATCAAGAAGAATGCGTAAAACGGTTGCAATTAGCATTTGGTGATGCATCTCCAGCTCGTGCTTCTGTATTCAGATGGTTTAGAGAATTTAGAAGAGGTCGCAATTTTCTTCAGGATGAAGTACACACAAGAAGGCCACCGTAGGCAGTAATCCCGGATAATGTGTCTGCCATACGAAAAATGTTAATGGATGATAATCGCTGTACCTATCAACTGACACAGAAGGAACTTAACATTGGATCCGCAGCCATACACGAAATCATTCATGAAAAATTACATATGAAAAAAGTAGTTTGCCGTTGGGTTCCCCATAAACTAACTGAGCATCAAAAAGAAGAGCGTGTCAGAATCAGTAAAGAAACTCTTAATATGCTGAATGATGGTGGCCATCGCATCATTTATAAAATTGTAACAGGTGATGAAACGTACATACCGTTTTTTGACGTTCCAACACGTCAAGAAAGCAAAGTATGGTTTTTGAAGATGATCCCATGCCGACAATGGTGAAAAAACAGCGCGCACTGAAAAAATTGATGTATGCCGTTTTCTTCAGAAGTACGGGATTGGTCAAAGCCATCAAGTGGGAAAGATAGAAGATAGTAACAGCAAACTGGTATACCACAAAATGTCTTCCAGAAATTCTTCAAGAACTGAATGTTAGGGGACTAATGCTTCACCATGAAAATGCATCTTCACATACAGTCGGGATAACAGTTGAGTTTCTTAAACAAAAACAAATTAAAGTGATCGAACATCCACCGTATTCACCTGACACAGCTATGTGCGACTTTTGGTTATTCTTTTATCAAAAAAAGAACTTACGTGGACGTCGTTTTCATTCAGAAGAAGAGATTGGTGTGGCTATAAATGCATTTTTTTCATCTATTCGAAGAAATGAATGGCTTGAGACATTTAATCTGTGGAAAATTCGTCTACGAAAGGGTATTGATGCTGGAGAGACTACTTTAAACACACCTAAATTTTTGTAAATAATTTTAAAAACCTAGTTGTATCTCAAACATTTCAGAGTGACCCTCTTATTACATAATTTTAGGAACCAGTAAGTCCAATATATCATTGAACTGATTATTTATGTCAAAAAGAGCTAAATTACATATAAACGATATGCGTTTTAAAAATCAAGATTTAATAATAGAAAAAAAGGTTTAGATAATAACCATCAACCATGTTTTTGGGTGCAGTCAATAGTATGTAAGTAGTAAACACAATGTTCTTTAATTAAGTACTATTATATAATTAATTATTTTCTACTCTGTAACATTTATACACATGCAACATATATAAAATTATATATATATATATATATATATATATATATATATATATATATATATATATATATATATATATATATATATATATATATATATATATATATATATATATATATATATATATATATACTATATGGAC
The DNA here is from genome assembly GCA_037975125.1 of Latrodectus hesperus. Taxonomy (NCBI): domain Eukaryota; kingdom Metazoa; phylum Arthropoda; class Arachnida; order Araneae; family Theridiidae; genus Latrodectus; species Latrodectus hesperus. The sequence continues at coordinate 11,205,598 of JAJQOW010000014.1, read as the reverse complement.
ATATATATATATAGCATTCATACTATTCACTATCATTCATAGCAACCATAATATGAAAGGAAGCAAAATGTGGAAAATTAGAATAAGTGCGGGATATAGTAAGAAGAAGTATGCGTATGCAAATTTTTTCCACGTCTGTTCATCACGTGATAGCGTTCATAAGAACTTTAAAGGATTTGACGAGTGAGGACAGTTGTTGTTTCAAGTCAAAGAGTACAGGAAAGATTTAATAGACGAACCTGAAATTTTTGGAATGCCTTCCCAACATCACTTAGTTGATTTTATGCGTGGCCGAATTATTGGAAAGATCCGAAGAAGGGCTAAAAATAACAGATGTTGCCAGGGAGTTCGACATCGCTCACAGCGTTGTTTCATGGCTGTGGAAGTCATTTAAAACTACTGGAATGTGTAGTAGGCGGCAGATCTCCCGAAAAACTGTTGCCAGGCGTTTGAGGGGAAGAGGACTATATGCCCGTAGACCTGTTGTGTGTGTCCTATTGACCAGGCAGCACCGTCTGCCCGTTTGCAATGGTGTCGTGAGCATCGTAATTGGACTGAACAGGGCTGGGCATGCGTACTATTCTCAGATAAGAGTAGGTTCAGTCTATCATCGGATTGTAGACGCCAACTGATCTGGCGCGAGAGTGGTACTGTTATCGTCCAGAAAATATCCAGGAAAGGGACTCGATATCCGACATGCAGTATCATGGTGTGGGCATGCATCATGATCAATGGCCGCACGCCCCGACATGTGGCTGCGAATGGGACTATGACGGGCCAACGATACATTAATGAAGTTCTACTTTCTCATGTTCGTCTCTTCCGTGATGTTGTCGGTGATAAATTTATTTTTATGGACGACAACGCAACATGTCATTGAACACTTGCTGTTCAGGATTGTCTAGACAGCGAGGGTATTCAACGCCTCGTATGTCCATTACGTTCTCCAGATCTAAACCCCATTGAAAATGTGTGGGATGCTTTGGGAAGGCAAGTTGCTATTCGAAAATATCCTCCGACAAACAAGAACACCCTCATCCGTGCACTCCCAGAGGAATGGGATAAATTGCCTCAACAGTTGCTGGATAATTTTGTGCAAAATATGATACAACTTGTGGAATGCTGCATCACACTCCACGGTGGACATATCCCGTACTGATAACCTTTCTTCAAGGTGCCTGCTGACTATTTAGATGCATTGTTCCATTTTTCCGTATGCAGCATCAAATGAACATTTTTTTCTTTCAGATTTTTCACAGATTTTGTACTTTCCAGAACAATAAATATTTTTTATTCTTATTTTTGAACAGTGTGGCAACTATATTTTATCCTAATAGGCCTCATGTTGCTACATTGCAATTTGTGATTCGTCCTTAGCAATTGTCCAGCAGTATATATATATATATATATATATATATATATATATATATATATATATATATATATATATATATATATATATATATATATATATATATATATATATATATATATACATATATATATAATATAATCAATTTAACAATAAAAATATTTATTAATTTATTTTATAGAATAATGTAAGTTTTACCAAAAATTAGCAAAGTGAAAAGGAAAACAAATGTCAAAAATGTAAATTCAGAATATAGAGAATAAAATTTCGTTTCATTAAATATTGATTTTTATGTATTAGATATTAAATGAATATTATTCAGTATTGATTTCAATCTTTAATTGATCTACATCAATTATTTTCAATAAGAGGTATATAAAAGAAATTATATTTAGTAAATAAAATGCCTTCTTTTTTTCGGAATCATCTAATAAATGTCTTTAGTTTACTTAAGATAAAAGCACTGATTTTACTAAATTTATTTTCTACAGATCATAAATGTTTATTAAACTTTTTTACGTCATAACTTGGTATAACAAATATATATATTAATTGATTCTATTGGTAAAATCGAGACTGATGACCAGAATTGAGGATTGCAAACAGAAATTTATATTGTTAAATTTTTAACTGAAAATTATGTACATTTCTATCTTGAAAATTCAATCGATTTAATTTTAAAATATAATTAAAAAAAGAAAAAGAGTCATAATGAAAATGTACACAAATTTTTATGAAATATTGAGCATTACAAATATTTATTTTTATAACAAATCCTTTAGAAGTTAGTTTTAATATACTTCAACTCTTTTAATAAAGAATTGATTTGAATACATTTTTTTCACATGCATTTTCTTTTAAGCGTATTTTTTTCGAATTCCAATAAATATAACTTACAACAAATTTAAACATTTTTAAACAGCTTTTAAATCTTCCAAAATTTTGTTTTACTACATAAAAAATTAATATTTTATTGATTGAAGATCGTCTTCTAAATTCTTAATACTTTCAACCATAAAATAACCGTAATTCCAATCATAATTTCAATTCCTTTAGAGGTATCCTTAATGTCTTTTATAAGATTATTTCTTTGTTACCAATTTCATCTTAAATTATAATTTTAGCTAGAGAACTGTATACATTATTTTTCAAATTAATTTCCAACTTTAAAAAATAATCTCACGTATTATTCACATAAAACTATTGTAACTGAAATTGTAAATATTTGACACTCCATATATGACAATATTATATGGATTCAAATGATTTTAATCATTTTTGAAAAATGTTTATTTTTAACAAAAAGCAACTTTATTTTTTAACGAAAAATCTTTGAAAGTACACAAGTTGTCAATATTTATTGCACTGATGTCTTCAGTGTTCTTTCAGATAGATTTACTTTCAGAAAGCAAATAAGCAAAATCCACCTATAATTGTTTAACAATGGTTATATATTAGAAATAGTATTGTTTACACATATTCTGAAAAGCAACCTTCTATAATTTAGCTTCATTGAATCCAATATTAGTTGTTTTCAATATATGCATTAAGAACATTTATATATTATATTTACACTTTTTCATTATTTTTAAATTTCCTTGTATATAATGTATCATTTTAATGTAGTATTACTGTATAAAGAAGAAGCAGTAACTAAAGCTTTCAAGTAATACATAAAAGTATTATTTGGTTAAATCATAAATATTTTCCATATCTTTTACTTTCATGTTTTTATCGAGCAGTTTTAATATAAAAATATAACAATAATTAATGAAATGGATTATTTCACATATATGTCACCGTTCAATCTGTTAGTTTCAAATAATACAGAAATTCTTTAAAATATTTACATTTAAAACACACATTTTGATTTATTTCTCTGTTAGAATTTATTTTTCTACACAAACATTTTAATATTTCCCTCCCTAAAAAAGTAAATTTCCAGATAATCCTAGATAAAATTACACAGATGAGGTATAATTTAAAGGTTATATTTATATGGACTAATGATTACTAATTACAGCTATATAATGCTAATTTAAAAACCATTCATTTTTTTTAAAAAAAAGGAAAAGAGCAAAAAATATGTATATCAATTAAGAAATTGTCAAATTTTAAATATGAAATACTAATGTTTGTAAAAATATCAAACCTAATTGAAATAACTTGCACACTCACATATTAATGGCAAACAAACTAACTTTGGATGTAATTTAAAAGGACATAAGTTTATTTTTTTCAAAAGGAAAAAAAAATAAATCCCAAGAGTTATTATTTACATATCTGTATCTAACATTTCTAATTAGCATATTAAATTAATTAGATAAATATTTATTTCAAAATAAATATTATTTTACTATTTCAATTTTAGGAATACAATAAATGATTTAAACTTTAAAATTATTTTTTAAAAATATTTTTTTAAAAAGGATCATGTATTCTACACATAATAAATTCAAATAACACATTATTAAAACATGAAAGAAGTTACATTTTGTTGTTTAATTCATTTCATAAAATCTTCTGTGATTCATTTATTTGAATTTGTAAAATTAATATCGAAATTCTATAAAGCACTTAAAAATGTGCTCATTTTATTGAAAACTGCCATCGATTTTTAACTACTTGAAAAAGTAATAATGAGTGCAATACTCTATTGAGTTAAGAAGAATGAAAACTCAGATTTTTTATTTTAATCAATGTTTTATTATTCATAAGATAAAATTTCATTCTTCTACATTTTAAGTACTTTCCCCGCTACAGCATCTATTGATTAGAGTATAACTTGCCATTTGATAAACGCAATTTACTTTTAAGTTATATATTAAGACAGACATTTAGTGAAGGTTTTTTTATTTATATACATTTTTAATACTGCATTAATGATATTACTGTTTTATACATTACTTTTTCATTTCCGGAAGTAAATTTTATTTACTTACCTTTTATGTGGCATGTCTATTATTTAATAAATAAATTTCAAATACATATCATTAGTTAATACAGAATGCATTTTCATTCAGAAAGAAAGTAACAAAAAGATGGCATTTCTACATTATAAACATAAATAGAGAATTCTTAAGCACTCATTTCTCTTAAGAGGTAACAAAGCATTACTTGATTTCTTTTATTAATAACCAAAATGCTTTAAATAAATAGTTTTTTTTAATACTAGGATTTTTAGTTTTTATAAAACTTGAATAAAAGTAATACATATAATTTGAAAACATAAATCAAAAATTGAAAATTGAGTTAAATTATTAAATAAATACCGTCCATAAAATTTTAACATTTATTAAAATCTTTAAAAAATGTGAAAATAATTTATATAGTCTAAAATATCCGAAGTAAAACACATTAGATCATATACATGTTTTAGTCTAAATTTACATGTATGTAAGCGATATATTCGATAAAAAAAATTAGCTGTTTCTGAATTTTTACATTTTTTTTACTTATAAATAAACTTTAAGTGAAAAATAATTTTATTCTTTTCAAAATTATGACATCTTTTAGAAACTCAATAAATTTACTTTAAGTTGTGTGTGTAATAATAAATAGAGTAATCAAATATATAAATAAAAAGAAAAAAAATCAGAAATAAAATTAAAAGTCAAGTGGGATTAAATTTTAAATGATAACATTATGTTTAAATTGCTAGAAACTAGATATTATAATAAAACTTATAAGAGATTATATTTAGAATTATAATATTAGTTTATTAAAATTAATTTTTTTTAAATTTTTGTGTCGTATTTTGATATATCAATTTATATAAGGCATTTTTTGAAAATATCCGATTTTCTTAAGTGACATAAATCTAATCTGTGATAAATATTAGGTATTATACATTATATTTCGGTAAACATTTTAGTATGTGACAAGTACTTGAGGATACCATTAAATTTGTGAGGTCGAATTTGAAACTTGGCTTGGATATTAGAAGTATTACCGAATCAAATTTAAAGATCTCATTTCAACGAACTATCAAATAAAAAACATGTAGAATTGGAAACCAAATCAATCATGCTTTGACGATTATACCGTTTAAGTTTAAAATATTTGAGTTAAAAATATTAGTTTTTTTACTTGTAATAAATTTTTACTACAGCTGAAAAATAATAGTGTTTCATATTATCCATTTACTCTTCTTTTATCAAGGAATATATTTTTTATTTATCATAATCTTTCTACCCAAGAAATATTTGAATACATTAAAATTTAAAATTTACCACAATTTTGTTCAGATAATTTCGCGTTCAAGCTCATATGCTGTATATTTAAATGAACATTTATAAATAATTTCATTAAATTTATTTATAATTACAAGTTGTTCTTAATATCACTATGATAAAATTGTTGTTTTATTAAAATGTTTGTTATTTACAAATTTCCAATTTATGTTCAAGTGGAAATATTATTTTAATTGCAATTGTTTTTTTTGTGCAATTTTAATATGTTTAATATTAAGTACTCATAACTTTAACATTACATATGGATAAGGTAACGATAGATGGCTGTTAATTATTTTAAATTGTAACGTATTTTTAATGTTTTTTTATATCCATCTTATTATTCCTAGACATTTCTCAGATAGTAGGTTTTCTTGTCGCAAAGAAACTCAATTTCATATCCATTTTCATTTTCAAATTTCATATCCATGTTGTTAAAATTTCCTTTTTAATTTAAGTTTACATAGCACCAATGTAAGTGAAAGTAAGAGATTTCCAGCATCAAATAACACTTTTGTTCCAGCTTGAGATAAGTTATTATATGCAAAAAATATTGTTGCTGAGTATAAATATGTACTTATGATAACCATGTACATTCATATTACGTTAAAATACTCTATCAAATATTGAGCGAGTATTCAAGGTTCTTTAAACAAGGGATGAAATGTATTACAATCCCTTGCAAAAAAAAAATTCACTTTGATTTGTAGAAAATTTAAAGCATTTTAGGTTGGTGGTTGGTTTGTTTGTCGCTCAACGGTCATTTTTTGCACACGAGGGCTAATTAGACCGGGACTTACATTAAAGCATTTTAGACAATATTTGTAGTTGTGTGATTGCCAAAGACAAAAAGCAAAATTAATTTCTAATAGTCAATAATTTTATCATTTTTCCAAAGAGAGGTTTGTCTGCCTTTCTTGCTTATTAGTCGAAAAGAGAAAATTTTGCTTTAATTTTAAACAAATGTTAAGAAACATATTTAATTAATATAGTGTTTTATAAAATATATTTGCTTATGTATAAAGTTTCATAAAGCAAAATTGACTAATATCACATTGCATATTAAAAATTAGATGCTTTCCTGAAAATTAAAACTCATATTGAAACTGCCACTTAGATAGATGTGGTAAGGAACTGGCTTAAAATTCTTATTAAACGAATGTTTAAAGGTATTTTGAGGACATTATTTTAGGTCCTTAATTCTACTTATTACAATATTGTCGGAAACATACAATGACCAGCTCAAATCGTTTTGACAATTCATTATATTTCTATTTTAATAATTATTTTCCGTTTGGTAATCAAAATTTAATAAAATTTAGAAGTGAATATAATCGATTTGGCTTATGAAACACCTTTATAAAATTCAAAACACTTATTTGTAGTAATTTCAGAACAAGGACAGTACGTGATTATTTTGTTATCTGTAATGGGAGGCCATACTGATTTGGTTTCTTAAGGCGTCTGTCTTACTGTCTGTAGGTAGTATGTTCGAATCCCGACTTAAATGAAGACCCGTCGTAAGGATAAACATGTCTATAGGTATGTTTTATTTACATATTTCATCAAATAACTTAAACTTCTTGGTAACAATTATTTTATATTAGAACAAAATAATATTTATAAAATATATTTTTAGTTAAATTACGTATCATATATTTACCATGATTAAAAAATACGTAAATATGAAATGAATTTCCCATAAGTTTCATCAAATTAAAAATTTGACTTGTATCATTCATTTTAAATTTGTAGCAAATTATACTGTAGCAGATTCTTGAACATAAAAACAGCTTTAAAAATAAAAACATTAATTTTCTGAAATAAAAGTATAAAGTTTTAAAATTAGTATTTTTATATACAGGATTTTAATGTTTACATGATTTTGTATTTACAACAAATATTTTGACCATAAATACAGAAAAATGTGAATTTTTATGAACTAATTATTTTCAAATTATTTTGTTCAGTTTAAATAATAAACTAATATTATCTATAGAACAATATCAATGTTTAAAGTATACATTCATGCCATATTTTTTAGTTAAAAAAGTAAAATGTATCAAGTGATTCGATGAATTTTTATTAATACAGTTGATATCAAAATTATAAGATCTTATTATCAGGATTTAAACTATTTGAAAACTTAAACCACATTTCAGAAAATTAATAACATTTTCAGAAAATTAATTAATAATTAAAATAATATCAATACTTCATTTATATTTTTGATGTAAGTTTGTAAATTAAAATTTGTATATATTTAACAACTGTAGAATGACTAAATATTCGTTTGATTTCAATATTTTAGATAAGATTACTACCATTAAATGTAATATTTAGTTTTTACAGACTATCCTCCTAATTCTGTCTAATTTTTTTCTCTTTTTGTTATTTACACCCTCAGATAACAATATTCTTTAAAGTTAAAGAAGGTAATAAATAGTTCATATGTTGTAAATAGTTCACCACACATAATAAAAAGAGATCGCTCTTAAGGGACTTAAAAGACAGAATTAATTCCACAAAATATAAAAATAGATTTAAATATAATTCTAATAAAACATAATTTGTACTGATGTTAATGTAATAATCTAAGTTACAGAACATTTATATAAATCGTTAAATTCTGCGATTTTTAATTTAATAAATTGCTTCGTTATAGTATGAGTGATAAAATAAGTATAGCTATACTGTGAAAGTTCAAAATATATCACATTGTTAACACGCACGCATATTGTCTTCTTAGACGTACATCGGATATTCAATGTAGGTATTATTTCCGGGCATTTAGATATGCTAAGATATCCAATATCTATGACAACTGATCTCGAAATGTAATTGGAGAACGTATTCCTCCAATCATTTTGAGAATCAGTATCTGAGAAATGAAATTGACCTTTAAAAGTTAGGAAATAAGTTATTCTTATTAATGTCTTCTAATAGAATTTTAATGAGTCTTTCAAAGAAATCAATATGATGTTTACTTAGGAAATTCTCTACATGGGTTCTTCCATATACTGAATAAGTCTTGGATTAAAAGTCTCATTTTCCTTAAAATACATAAAATACAATGTTTCATTACATGGATAGAGCAATTATAATCCTACCAATCAATGAAGCTTGAATAGAATTTACAATATTTTAATGATTTTCTTTTAATATTTCACATCTTACTTTTATATTATATAAGGTAGTATAAGTTCTTGATCAGAAATAAATAATTTAACTTTGATAGATACTAAAGAATTTTTTAAGAATATTTTACAAAATCGAGATAAATGCAAAATATTTATGCAAAACTGCAACTATTCAGATAAATGTATCACTTTTAAATTTTAAGAAATATGCAATGATTTATTTTATTGTAATTTCCTATGAATTTTTAAGAAAACATAAAATCCTAAATAAATAGAAAATTTAAGAAAATGTAATATACGAGGGTTACTCTGAAATTTTTGAGATACGCGAAGACGAGAATTTACAAAATAAAAATAACGGTTTAATTTTAAAGTACAAAGTATTTTAACACAGAAGACGATTTTTTACTGACTTACTTCAACTTGTTTAGCGTGGAATAAATTTTAAACAGAAGAGAAAATGGAGTTGACGCGAGAACATTTTCACGCTATGATTTTCTACGATTTCAAAGCAGGATTAAATCAAGAAGAATGCGTTCAACGGTGACAATTAGCATTTGGAGGATGAATCTCCAGCTCGTGCTACTGTATTCAGATGGTTTACGAGAATTTAGAAGAGGTCGCAATTTTCTTCAGGATGAAGAACACACAGGAAGGCCACCGTCGGCAGTAATTCCGGATAATGTGTCTGCCATACGAAAAATGTTAATGGATGATAATCGCTGTACCTATCAAATGATACAGAAGGAACTTAACATTGGATCCGCAGCCATACACAAAATCATTCATGAAGAATTACATATGAAAAAAGTAGTTTGCCGTTGGATTCCCCATAATCTAACTGAGCATCAAAAAGAGGAGCATGTCAGAATCAGTAAAGAAACTCTTAATATGCTGAATGATGGTGGCCACCGCATCATTTCTAAAATTGTAACAGGTGATGAAACGTACATACCGATTTTTGACGTTCCAACACGTCAAGAAAGCAAAGTATGGTTTTTGAAGATGATCCCATGCCGACAATGGTGAAAAAGCAACGCGCACTGAAAAAAGTGATGTATGCCGTTTTCTTCAGAAGTACGGGATTGGTCAAAGCCATCAAGTTGGAAGGACAGAAGATAGTAACAGCAAACTGGTATACCACAAAATGTCTTCCAGAAATTCTACAAGAACTGAATGCTAGGGGACTAATGCTTCACCATGACAAAACATCTTCACATACAGCCGGATTAACAATTTAGTTTCTTAAACAAAAAGAAATTAAAGTGATCGAACATCCGCCGTATTCACCTGATCTAGCTATGTGCGACTTTTGGTTATTCTTTAATCTAAAAATGAACTTACGTGGATGTCGTTTTCATTCAGAAGAAGAGATTGATGTAGCTATGAATCCATTTTTTCATCTATTCGAAGAAATGAATGGCTTGAGGCAATTAATCTGTGGAAAATTAGTCTACAAAAGTGCATTTATGCTGGAGTAGACTACTTTGAACACACCTAAAATGTTGTAAATATAACTTTTAAAACCTAGTTTTATCTCAAAAATTTCAGAGCTACTCTCGTATGTTTAACTTATTTTAGACTATGTTAAACGAAAAACATAGATATTTGCATCCTAATTCATTCTAATATCATGGCTAATAAGATAATTATTTAAAAGATTTATACAAGTAAAGAGAAATACTAATAATTAATAAATAAAAGTTTCGCATTCCAAGTATGATAAACAGAAAATTTCTTTAGATCATATAATAATTAATAAAAATTTTAATTTTAAATATAGTTAACAGCTAAAAATATAAATGAAATTATTTTTTATAATCATATTATAATTTATTGAAAAATATAGAACAAATTGGTTTTCTTTAAGCACATAGATGAAGAAGCAAATAAATAAACTAAAATAAGTACCTGAGTTTCATTTTTAATCAACGCATTTCTATTATTTAATATTTTTTAATTGAACATATTAATCACTTAGTAAAATTTAAAAGGATATTTTACTAAGTCAATAAATATGCATAATTATTTAAATTTGCTTAGTTTCCTTTATCTGTTATTGGTTATCCTCACTATTTATAACCAACGACATCTTTCAAAATCCTCAGTTTTAAATATTTCAAAAATGTAATACAATTTCAATAGTATGAAAGGGTAAGGGAATTATTTGTGAATGTATTTTATGTACACATATCCTGTATATTTTTCATTTTTGAAATATTTGTTGAATGTTGTGTTATTTTTATACGGAAATATGTATTGCAATATTTTTATGACTTAAAATATTTACTGTCTGCTAAGCCATTGAATTGAAGATAAATGAGTTTTTTTTTAAATTTGCCAATTTTAAATTGATATTCAGGCAACATTGAAAATTACTACATAAATTGTCCATTTATGAAGATGGATAAACGAGGCATGTTCTGCATGAAATAAGATGGTAAATACAAATTTTAGTAACGAAAATATATGCCGGATCACGTTTTGAATTCACGAAAAGTGTGAGTTTTAATACATTCAAGTCCTTGTCATTTTGCAAAGTTCCAACATATAATGATACCAAAATGTTTATTGAATTTCTAACGCTTCAGTTGCACAAGTAATGTTTCAATATTGTTGTCAATCTATAAGGATCAGTATTATTTTTAACTTCTTGTAATATTAATAAATTTTAACATACGTAATATTTTTTCTAAGAAAATGTATTTTTAAAGAACCATATGGTGAGTTACACAGAATATTTCATTTAAAGAACAAAAATATTTTATTTGTCTTAAAACATCTTATAAATCAATAATATAGAACAAAACACTAAATTAAAACCATTATTACAAATTTCTATAATTATTTTTGATATGTTGTCCTTGTTTTTTCATCATTTTTTAGCAGTTTATCATTTTTAGTTTCTTACATAATTTATTTATCATAAATATCAGTTTATAAAAATCTTTATTTCTATAAATAAGTATTTGCAAATGAATTTTAAACTCAATCTGTGAATTCCATTGTTTTGCATCATAAGTGATAGAAATTTCATATAAAAATTCATTATTTATGGTATCTAAATATTATCAAAACATTTGTTTTTTCGTTTATAATTCTAAAATCTCCTGAATTATAAGAACTTCATTGGGTGGAATGGTATTGAATAGATAAAGTGTTATACATCTCACTATTTGTAAAATGAAGGAAATATTAAAGTAATTTTCTTTAGCAGATTATTACTTTTTATTTATTTTATATGGATTTCGAAACAAGAATAGAATTTTAAAGTACTATGCTATTTTCATGAGTTACTGGCTTAAGTAATATTTTCATAATCATCAAAACACCCATTAAATCACCAAACATCCAATATTTAAAGAATGCTGTTTATTTTTGACAAAATTATTTTTTTATAAAATTTAGATCAAATATAACAAAAAGTAATCAGCTAAGATAAAATTACGAATTAGATTAACTCAAATTAGATAAACTCAACATTATTATGCATTGAGTCGTTACAATTTTTTTTAAATTTGCATATCTTCATATTTAGAATAAACATAATTTGAAAATCAATGAATTAATACAACAGGATAAAATATCTTACATAGTACAAAATACTGGTATTTAAAACTCATAGGATTCATATATAGTAAGCAATTAATCCCCTTCATCAGACAGAAATATTTCAAATTCCCGGATCATTGCATTAACATTTCAATGTATCAATATTAAAAAGTATTTTCTAAGGGTACTTTTAAAAAAGAAGATTATTTACTTCAAAAATATACTTGTTTTTACAAAATTATAATTATGATCTCAAAAATAAAATGTTATTTATAAATATAAATAAATTACAATTATTTTGTAAATATATTAGAGATTATTTAAGTTGTTAAATTTTCAAAACATGTGGACCCATGGGTTCTAAGAAATAAGTGACTAAAGCAGCATCTTTGGCAACAGTAATAGCTCTTATACGTCAAACCTTAAGTCAAACAAATATTCGATAACATGAATTAATATAACTGCTCAATGTATGGTTGTTTAAACATGTTGTTTGTTTAAATTGAAAGTTGTATGAAGAAAACACTCTTTAAAGCAATATACGTTCATTAATTAATAAAGTTTGATTTGATTATTCGTATTCCAATCATATTTTGTGTATATAATACAAAATCACAGTAATCTTCTGTTTAAAACTGAATTTCATTAATGACCAACAACTTACATTTGTATCGAACCATTGATTTATAAAGTAGAATATAGAAAAATTTTCATGTCAATTATTTTTAGGATATCTATTTAGGTGTTCACTTTTATATTGATAATTTTGATCCTGACAGGTACCAGAGAATGAACCATTCAATAGGGAAGTTTCTACGTCTCTTAGAATAGGAGAAACAAAAATTTTTCATTTTTTTTCTTAATCACTCTATTTCTGAGTTTCTCATTCAGAAAATACATTATTTAAAGTAGTATATCTGGCATAATAGAAAGTCTCTTATTGAACGTTTCACATTTTCTCAGCAGTTGTTAACTTTGATTTATTCAATAAGTGAAAATGGGTTTTATGTCAAATTGATCGTCTAAATTGTGAGTTACCAGTAAAAAATTAGGATATCTTCTTATGTTTACTTAATTGTACAATAAACTAAGCATTTTACTCGAGTCTATCGTGAAAAATGGAATATGATACTACTGTTTTTTCATTTAATTTTCTTCTAATTTTGAAAGCCCGAGAGACATAAAAATTCATTCGCTTGAAAAATATTACCACCATTTATGAAATGCGTTCCAGAAAAAAAAATTGTGTCAGATACGTTATATTGATTTATCGCTGTTGAGATATAGGGTTAACAAAATTAAACTTCCTCTACTCAAAGGACCCTGCAGGCTGTTCTACTAGTCGAAACAGAAAAATATTTGGACAATAGCCACTTCGGACAATGTATTCGAGATTTCTAAAATATAAAAAAAGAATTGAATTGTTAAAATTAGAATTCAACTGTTACACTTTTAGCACTAGATGGCGCTACGAGTTATAGTATGAAAAAATGACAAGTATGAGATCCCAAGAAGGACCAAAGATCCTACAGAAAAAGAACTCAAAAAGTAAAATATATAGTTGCAATATTGCACTTGCTATTTATTAAACAAAAAGGAATTCTCTAATTGACATTACTTAACACGCAAGTCAGTGCTTTAAAACGAGTTCAATATGAGAACCATCCTGTTCGACAACACACTCCATTCTGATAATCGCGCTTTTTACCGCTGGCAGAAAAGACTCAACATGACTGTTCTGAACATGACGGTGAATACTGTTCTTCAAATCGGACACGGTTGTCAAAAGCTTCCGGTAAACGTTGTTTTCCAAAAATCCCCATAGCCAAAAGTCACAAGGCGTGACATCGGGTGATCGTGGGGGCCATGTTGTTTTGAAGCATCGGAAAATCACACATGCGTCCGTAAATGTCCATTTAAACAATTGTTGGACTTGGGTTTTGATGTGAGGTGGGGCTCCATCTTGCATAAATATGGTTTCTTGTAGGCAGTCTCGTTGCTTGAGAGTAGGAATTACGTAGGTCTCCAATATGTTACGATACCATAGCCCATTTACAGAACAGGTATTAGGTCCTTGAGGGGTCACTTGTTCAAAAAACTATGATCCCATAATTAATGAAGCAGTGAACCCGCACCATATGGTCACTTTCGTATCATGCAATAATTTGGCGTGCACCGCGTGCGAGTTTTGTGTAGTCCAGATGCAATAATTATGGGTATTCACATGCCTATTAAGATGGAAGTGGGCTTCGTCCGCCCACAGAATGTTCCACAGTCAGGAATTATCAACTACCGCACTCTTGAGGAATTGTAGCGTGAATGTCTTGCGAATCTCCGGGTTGTTCCGTTCTAATTCATGAACCACTTGTATCTTATACGGGTGAAAGTGTAGAAGTGTACGCATGCTATGTCGTACAGTCGAATAAGGCATATTATGGATACGGGAGATTGTCAGTACACTAATACTTCTACACTTCAGATACTAATTCCAACGCCATCTAGTGGCAATATTTTAAACATTTTTTTTTTAAATTTTAGAAACCTTGAAACATTGTTCGAAGTGTCCTTAGAAAAATCAAAAGTCCAAATAGTTTTCTGTTTCGACTGGTAGAACGATCTCCCTTCAGTAGCGGAAGTTTAACCCTGTATTTCATAAGAGGTGTCACAAAAATCTCTCATTTATACTTATAATTATTAATACTAAATGTGAGAAAAAATCCAACATTCACCATAGTAAAAAGCAAATCTGGAAAACCACAAAAAATTAAATAAGTGTAAGGGACAGTATTTTAAATTCTACCTCAGTAATTTTTAGGACTGAATATTTTTACGTACATTTTTATAAAATTTAACTTTTTTCTTTAATTTTTCAATCATGATTTTCATTTACAGAACAAACGCGAAGTATTTATACAAGAGTAATTTGGAAGGTACAATCATTCCATTTTGTCCATTTTACGAAAATAAATTTGTATTCTGTTAAATATATAAAGTGAGACAGACAGCAAATATTATTGCAATCCTCCATGAATGCATTATTTTCTGCTAATAATTAAATAGTAATAAATTGTACTGAAATGCCTGTCTATAAGATAATGCTCAGGGAATAGAAAACTAAATAACTTATCAACAGTTTTATGAATTTTTAGTAAAAATAAGAACCGCGAAATAAACTTTTATTACTTTATTTCTTTGTTTGAATTGTATCGGAAGTTTCCTTTTCTATCAAATATTTAACTTCGTTGAAAACTTTAAAGAGCCTTTCGCCATAGTACTTAAATAACTGGATAGATTAGAAGATATAATATTACTTCTAATAATGTTTTAAGAATATCGAAGATAGCGGCTCATAAATGGAGGAATTTTGATGAATACAATTTCACTTTAATTTATTAGTGCAAAAATAAATTTTCCTTTATTTAATTTGTTTTTTATTTTAATTTTATTTATGAAAAAATAGTTTAAAAATTTTTTCTTGATAAACACTTTCAAGATATTTCTTTTTAAAAAGGAAACAGAATTAATCACATCAATCACTAAAATTTAAAAATTATGTTTTTTCTCCTGCTGTTTTTCTCGTCAAATTATTCTTGTTTATTGATTTTTTTCCTTCATTAAACTATATTTTTGTAAAACAATGACTAATATAAATACTATAAGCAAAAATCATTCTTCGATATTAATATTTTGTTTTGCATATAATTTGTAATAAAAATATTTTAAGGAAGAAATTGGAAAATGAATAACACAAACACATTAAAAAATTCATTCTAACATTCACATGAAATACAAATACAAATAAAATTCACATGAAAAAAAAGTGTTTTACCTAATTTCCATGTGTTGTTTCCATTACATTTTCCTACTTTTAATAAATTGCTTACTAAAATTAATTCTTAGCAGTTACTTTTAGAAGCTTATCTACACTCATAATTTTTCTGAAATTATGGATTAATTTCTGTATTTATTATTCTGATGAAATAAAGATAACTGCAGATATCCTTAACAAGTTAATTTTATCATCTAAAAATCTCATACACAATTTTTGAAAATTTTAATTACATTTAATGACACATTTTATTTTATGATAAGCAAATTTTTGGGAATACAGATCAACTATGGCATTCTGAGCAAATGAATGTTTCGTGATTTCATATTTCTCTATATAAATTATTACAACAAATATAGATGAAGTTAGTTACATTTAATTTACAGTTAAACTTAAAATGTATTTATTAGTTATAAAAGAGGAATGTATTCATCAATAAACTATATTAATCTATAGAATAATACTACATAAGGAGTAATGAAAAGCAATCTTATTTTAAATTAGTTTTGAGAATAAATTTAAATTCTCTAAAAACTGCCGATCTCACTACACATTCCTGCATATATTCTACAACTTTATGGAGACGATATTCCTTTTCTGTATTAAAATCGAGACATATTGCTGTAGAAATGTTTACTTCATATTCGTAAGTTCTAGAGTGTTTATTTATAATATTTACCGTGTAGAAATATCCTGCAAATTATTCATTTAAATTAAACGTTTGCATTGTTAGAATATTTTATATATCACTTATTTACATATAAATATTAAGTTTATAGTTTTATTTTGTTTAATATTTGTCTGTAGAACTTTGTACATTTCTCAGAAATTGTATAAAATACTTTATATAATTTCTGAAAAACTCAGACTAGTCAAACAGTTCTATTAACTCAGACTATTTTCACACCCAATTATATTCAAAATAATGTAAAACATTTACACACACATACGCACAAACACACACACTAACACACACACGCACACACACACACACACACACACACACACACACATATATATATATATATATATATAGATAGATAGATAGATAGATAGATAGATAGATAGATAGATAGATAGATATAATAAAAGTATAGAAAGATATATGTGTGTGCTAATTTTTAAAAATATATAAAGACATATACAAATCTCAGAATGAACGAAATGAAATATTTTGGAATTCATTGATAAAAATAAAAAGATAGTAAAGAACCACACGGTCTCAGTTTGTAGTAAGGCATTTTATTGTCCTCCCTCTACCCACAAACAGCTTTTACAGATATTGGATCTTATTCATGAATTTTAAAGAAGAAATCAAGAGAGTCCCAAAATCTACTCCATTCTACAAGCATAGAAAGTAGAATCACAATATCTATTTCCGATTTTTAATATCATCTTTAAAAAATCCCAGTGCATTTAAAATTAAAGATTTCTAAAATCAAAGTATACTTATTCAAAAGATTTTCTTCTACTGTAATATATCAAACACATATTGATTTAATATATATATATATATATATATATATATATATATATATATATATATATATATATATATATATATATATATATATATATATAATTTAGCTTTAATACCATATCTTCTCTGAAAATTTTCAATTATTATTTTTACGATTGCAAATTTTCTCTAACAACATGTGATATCAATAATGCTTGTTTTATTACATTATTAATTTTAATATTTAATTCTTTAAATGAAATTTATTTAAAGAATTAAATATTAAAATTAAATAAAATTAAATATTAAGTTTTAATATTTAATTCTTTAAATAAATTTCATTTAAAGAATTAAATATTAAAATTTAATATTTAATTCTTTAAATGAAATTTCAGGTATTACATTTTGAGTTGCATTTACAATAACTGATAAAATTGTATTTCATTGATTAAGCGAGCAATTTTCATTTCAGTAATTAAATGTACATAAAATAGAAATTTTAAAAATAATATTTTGTCACAAACAATAATAATTTTAATTTATTTAAAAATATAATGGTAAATATATTAAATGAATTATTGCATAATAAATTTATAAGAATCGATATATCATTGAAATTTAGTTTTGATTATATGTTAAACTTTACGTAATGAACTTCAATTTTCATTAAACCAGAAATTTTAATTTCAGTTTCATATTTATTTTAACTAAAATTTTATGAATATTTAAAGTCTTAAAATTTCTTCATGAATAAAATATTTTTTAGCATTTTAAATGATTTATGTTTGAAATAATGCTAAATGGAGGAACATAAGGATTTCAACAATTCGAGTACAAGGTAAAAGTTTAAAATAAATTGAGAATATGTCTATAAACACATCGGAAAAAATGATAAAAAACAGTATTGAATAGACATTTCAGATAATTAGGGACAAAATAACTGTACATTATAGGAATTCGTTATACATAATGAAATCCTTTGAAATATAAGTGTGTACTGGTTAATTAAATTATTCATTAATAATTTAACAAAACACTTCATGTTTTTTTTAATTCTTTTGTTATTTGTAGTTGAATAAAAATATTTGTTATCAAAAAGTGTTCCATTTTTAATTTAGCCATTAAATGTTTACAAATTCTTTTTCAATACCACAATACCAGTATTTTGGTGATGGTTATATCTGGGACTGAATAATAATGGGTAGATAATTTTGTTTTTATACATCACAATGTGAAATGTAAAAAATATTTTTTATGGATTGCAAAATTGATACATTTTCCCAATATTTTAATTACTTGATTTCTTTAGTAAATGCATTTTAATTAATGTCGTATGATGCAGTATATAGTATAAAACACTTTATGTGAATTATTTCAGTATTAAATATTGAAATATACTTTGCTGAACCATTAAAGTATTAAAGTAAATAAATACTTGAATTAATGATACAATTAGCATTATACAGTTTAATATCAATACAGTTTGAAATTTTATACATTTCTTATTGAAGAAATTCAGTTTTAAAACTAAACTGTATGATCAATTTTAAAATGTTATCATTCAAAATATTTTCAATAATAATGTTAATATCAGTTTCACAGTTTAATGAAGGTAAATTTAAAAATCAAATATATATACATTTTTGTAATATGAAAACCTACTTACATATCCTGTATATATATTTTTTATTTTAAATCAAATTAGTTCGGATGACATTTGCTGTTGTGTTATAACCTTTAGTTTTGAAATAATGATTGCTAGAATATGTAATTTAAAACTTGTGTATTTAGTTATGATTCTGTTTGAGTATCATCAGTTCAGGTTCCAGTTACTTTTATAATGACCTGTTTTTATCGGAAATGTTGATCTGCGTATTCAGAGCCAAATATATTACATTACTTATTGCGTTTCCAAGAGACAGCTGCATTATATTTCTAACGTTCGGTTAGCTTAAAATATGTTATAAATTTAGCTCTGGGTTTGACATTATATATTTAATCATAAAAGCTGTTTAAAAAAATTTAAGACAACTATTCATCAAAAATAAACTTAATATAAATGTATAAGTGCGTAAACACTGAAATAATTGTTACCATAGCTTGAAAATCTAATTTAAAAAAAATAATGCTTTAAAGTTAAAGTTGTAACATAAAATTAATACTGTTGTTTAATATAATAAAAGTTTACATAGCAATCAGTAATTTCGATTTAAAAATAATTATAGACTTCTTTTTAAAAAATTTTTATCTTTCGCAGTAATTTTAACATGTAATCATCAATAATAATAAATATCTAACTTAACATTGTACTTTACAAATAAACTAAAATAATTGTATCAAAATTTTATTGTACTTTTTAATAAAATGTTTCACTTGCCATATTGTTTCTTATGTGTAATCTTTAGTCTATATTTTATTTTTTCATTTGATTTTCTGAAAGACAAATAACATAGAAAATTTTACAGTAGAAACGTCCGGGAAATTTGTTAATAATTACTGACTTCCATCCGGTTCCTTCTTTCTAACTTATAGAGCCACCTCAGGACTAGCTACTGGGTAGCTAACTAGTACAACAGCAGCAATAATTAAAAGTTTTCAATATGTGGAATCCATATAAATTGCTATGGCCCTAACCTATGGTTCTCCTATATCATCAATAGTATCCTAATTCGCAACCACACGTGGCACAAAATTTCCAAGAGTTCTTTACTCATCAGATTGAATTGTTTCCTTGGAATTTTTGTTATTTCGATCTGTTACAAAGCACGGTATACACCACAGTTTCCATTGTAATTAAATGCTTAGGACCATTGTGATCTGGTTGGTTAGGGTATTCATTCCTGTTCTATGAATGTAGGGAGTTCGAAAACTGACCCAGCTGAATATACCAAATTTTAATCATTTGATCTTTTTGTAATATTTTTTCTGTCAAACAAATTATGTGGTAATGCTTCTAGTCTTTATTAATGTTGCATTTCGGTTGGCTGCCATGTAATATATTAATCAATGACAACTCGATAAATTTTCCATGTTATAAAATCGTTACTCCAAATGCCACATGTGTTGGAAATAAAACATAATTTAAATTATTATTTTGAATTATAACATATTCATTGTTACAAATTTATGCCCCAAGAATAATACAAATTTACAGCTTTTAAGAAGGTATGTGATAACATCATATAGCCGATATAGGTATGTCATAGGTTCATTATTTTTAATCATATATATATATATATATATATATATATATCTATATATATATATATATATATATATATATATATATATATATATATATATATATATATATATATATATATATATATATATATATATATATATATATATATATATATGTTACTTTATCAAAAAAATCAAAGTATCTAACTTTTAACATTATCCTATTAATAACTGAAATTTTATCGTATTCATAAATTTCTATCAAAAAAGTTTGAAAGAATAAGGTCTAACCAAATTATAATCATATTCTGTAAATAAATGTTTGAATTTCTATTAAACTAGTCGATATATATTTGATATATATAATTTCCACGCTTATTAAAATTAAGTAATGAATAATCATTGAATATTGTTAATATGGTGAAAAACTAATGTATAAACTAAAGGAGGATTAAGTAATTTTTAACTTGTATGTCAATAAAATTAATGCCTATGTTTTTTTCTTTGTTAAATCTTTTTTTGATATTTAGAAAAAAGTTCAATTATTTAAAATTAGCCATCTATTAAATTAATGAAATTATGCATACCTTTAATTATCAAATACTACATAATATGTAAGTCTAATTTATTTCAAAAAAATTTAATGCACAATTATATACCTAAAAATTTTTATTTAAGTATTTGACGAAATAATAAAGAGTATTTTCATTTAGCTAATAAATGCTCATAATTATTATTTAAAAATGCTCTCATAATGTTCATAGAAAATAGTAAAATAACTATATTTTGAATCAATATGTATGTAATAATACAAAAAGTTCTTCCAATAAAATTAAATAACCAGAAAAATGTAATTTTCAAGAAATTGCTTCGAGAAACAATGTGCATTTTTCCTTTATAAGACATGCCATATTTCTTATGTAATATAAAGTTCCAAAATTTTTTTTCTTCTTCTTATAATTTATTTTTGTGATTTTTCTTTCATTATTGAAGACTTTAATGTTTCATTTTCTAATTAAACAACGAAAAAATATTCTGTTTTTCAAATGACTTCCAGAAATAGTAACATAAGCTATAATTGAGAAAAACGTAATTTAGGATATGTAACACAAAAAGAAAATCTTAAACTAAAATATTTTGTGGTGAATCCATTTTTTTGTCTAGATTATACAAGTAATTGACTGCATATGTTGAACAATATTAATAATTAAAGAAATTTGAGAAATTATAATAATTAACTTATATTTATGTACATTAAAGTAATTATTTTTAACTAATAATAGTTAAAATAGTTATGAGCACTTTATTTTTATTATATACTTTTATTTAATGGAATGAAAATTAAATACAATTAATAACATATTTGATACGAGCATAAATAACAAGAAAAGTATAATTATCTGTACTCTGCGGAACATAATCAGTAGTTACATGGATTTGAGCAGCTCCTAATGGCAGTCAGAAGAAAAGAAGAAAAGGACGAAAAATTCAAATTTTGCCCATAAAAAATTAAAACTTTCAGTTAAAAAATTCTAAATATAATGTTGTCCAATTTCAATAAAATTAATATTTATAAAAATTTAATACGTAAACATATTCTATATTAACAAACCATTTTATGAACATATGTGAAGAGATAATTGAATGGAAATTATCTTAATAACATTGAAATTTCACTGGGTAAAGTTAGTTGACCAGTCTATTCTATGATGCAAACTTTGTACTCAACTTGTAAAATTTTGTATGAGATGGAATTATCCAGCATGTTAATGCACCTATCCATTCAGCAGGATTTTTTCAATGACAATTTGATGAAAACGAGCATGAAGATAAATATATATCTTGGCCCGCATAAACATTTAAATAAAATTAGCTATAATTTTTTTTAGAGCTTTCAATATCCAGAATCCATATCCTACCTTGGTATAACCAACAAAACATTCACTATAACTCCATGAATAATGGTACAATATTTCTCTAAACAACATTTACCACTTGAATAAACAGATTGAAATCTAGCAATATTTATAATCAGAATTACTAATTTTTAAATCAGTGTGCCTTAGTTTTAGGATAGAAAACATTTATAAATTTAACGCAAACCAAGTGAATGCAGAAACACTCAAATCTTCTATTTACTTCATCGGAAAACTTAAATAGAATAATGAAAAAGAAAATGTAGTGGTTTTATCACGCACTGTACATATTTTGGAACAAAAATAAAAACTTTTTTAAATAGAAATCATAAATACCAATCTTGATTGAGTAAAAATAATGTTAATTGCTTAAAATTTTGTAATAATAACAGTTTTCATTAAACTAATTTCTTATATTTTTAAGTGCTTAAAATCATCATTATTAATAAAATCTTTCATTTTTAAATGATTTTGAAATTTAGTTGAATGAAATTTTTCTCACTTTCTTTTCTATTTTATAAAAACAACGGCGTTTCATTGGTCAAAAAATTTTAACATCCCATTAGGACTTTTTGAATTGTTTATTATCAGATTATAATAGCATTCATTTACAAAGTAGAAATTCATTTGCAAAGTAGAAACTTTTGATATCAATAAACTGGAGAATATAATACTCCAGAGTACTGAATATTTCAGACGCAATGCGCAATCAATCTTGAGTCCGCGGGATTGTTGTTGACACTGATGACAGGAAGCATAATATCGGATCTAGTTACATGACGTAGGACATTTGATTCCAAACAATCAAATGATAGTGCAGCAGTACTAAAGAAAATTTAAATTCATGCAAATGTTTGAATGCGATCATATATAAATATTTATCTTTCAGAGTCTCCCAAATAAAGTATTTAAATGTATAAATAGCGATTGCTATTTTTAATAAATAAGTTAGTTTTAAAAATAAATTAACTAGTAATGTTAAATTTACATAGAAGATTTTCCCGGCAATCACCCGCAAAAAACAGTCTAGTTTTGCACTATTTTACATGTTTGAACTAGACTGCCAGTATAGTAATAGATCATTTATCTATATTATTAAAATAAAATTCATAACCGAGAAAAACTGAAAAACAATAAAACTTTCTAAAAAATGTTATTCATTATATATATATATATATATATATATATATATATATATATATATATATATATATATATATATATATATATATATATATATATATATATATATATATATATATATATATATATATATGTATATATATATTTATTTTCAATAAAACGAAATGTTTGCGTTGTGTACATTATTTGTCCTGCATTTTGTTTTTCTTAAACACATTTTAAAAGTATTTTAATTTATATGAATTCTCAATTCATTAATTTTAATTTGTATATTTAATATGTTTAGTTTGCATATATGATATTTGTATATCTTAATTTGTTGTATATCATTAATTGGTATAACTAAATGAAAATAATAAAATTTATATAGCATACAAAACTAAATTGGAGTAGTTATTATGACTTAGTTTCTAAAGGAATTGATAGAATAAAAAAAGAAATTCATTTCGGATAAAAGTTAACTGTAAGTTAATCCAACTGTTATCGAAATGATCCCTTTTATCTTGATTTTTCCAGTTAAACTGTTTCTCTTGTCATCTTAATGAAATTAATTTGATTAAAAGATAAATGATAAGAAGATATTCATGTGCTCTAAGTAGTAAATATAAAATTTATTAAATGTATTTTTGTTAGTGACTTAAGAGTAGTATTTTTTTTCGATGAGAATGAAATGAAAGTTTAGGTAAGAATATTTTAAATTTTATTATAAGGATTTATTTCCGTTTCTAGTGAAACAAATTTAAATAAATGTTTCAAAATGTATCAAAAATTAATCAAATTTGACATTTGTTGCCATCAAAAATCGATGTTCCCTCTTTTAGAAAAAAATTCATTTTAACTTCTCCATTTTTGAAATAATAATAAGTTAGTATTGTTTAGCAACTACATTACACAATTTAGAAAAAATCTACTCTTTGGCATTTTCTTCCTTTTTGCCGTTCAAGAAATATATTCATTTAAATTATTTATCATTAATATAATATTTTTATCACATTCTTTAGATGCTATTTATATTTTAACTTTGTTGCATCTATATTCTAACCTTCATTTTAGCTTCTAACTTACCATTCTCTTAATATTTTAACATTAATTACATTCCTGGTACTTTACATCACACCAAAAGTGTATGCGTGTGTGCTTTGTAAGTTATATTAAATTCTCATTTGAAACACACCATGCTCTAAAAAATATGGCAATTCTTTTACTAGAAGGAAAGAAAATGGTGTCAAATTATTCAAGCAAAAGGAACTCTAAAATCTTAAATACTTCCAATTATTTCATTCTTTACATTAATCGTTGGTATTGTACTAGGAGACACAATACTCTCTCTCTCTCTCTATTTCTTTGCTAGAGGATTGCGTTAAAAGAATTCTTCCCTATTTTCCAGAATTCCTCCCTAGAATTTCTGACAGTACACCTATTTGAACTGATATGTTTATTTCCAATAATATTCATTATTTGAAGCAAATTATTCATAAATGTATATTGCACATGACAATCCCTAAATTTTAAAATACATGCTATGAATTACAAAATATAGTACCATCTTTCTTTTTTTGAAAAATTTCTTAAAGTTGCCACGCAGATTGTAATTATTACTTCCGCTCTGCAAAATCGCAATTAGCATAATTCGGTAAGGTTTCATTATACATTATTATACTTGAAATAATATGTAATTTGAAGTTTGATTTTATTAAATAAGTATCACTTAAGTCAATGTTTGCTTGGTAATTTTTTCATCGCTCTAAAAAATTAAAAAAACACATGTGATATTTTGTAAATGAAATTGAGAAGCGTCATGTATATTAAATGAAAAATATTTGTCCGGATATTCCTAAAGTTATACACATTCTTCTTGACAAGCAAACAGTTCTTTACAAGCCATGGCTGTCTTAATCACACGCACTTTACAGAATCTTCGATTATTAGCGACTTCTTTCCAATTTTTGATTTTTAAAGTAGTTATGACTCTTTTAGTATGTTGTAAGTATTATCATAAAATCAGGTTTTGAGACCTAACATTTTGAATTTAGAGAAAATTATGTTTTTCTACATATTTTTTAAAATTATTATACCATAAAAGTTGACAATAGAGAATATTTGTAATATTTAATATACTAACAAATTTAACAAGAGAGAATTTTAGGCTGTTTTTATTCTGGTAAAACATATTATATTCTTTCAGTATTTAACCCAATAGATCGCAAACAAGTGAATGTCGATATTGAAGAGAGTTTAAGGCTCTTATCTTTTTATCCCTTTCTTTGTTTGTGTTTTTAAGAGCATCGACATAATGAATTACTTTTGTCACATTTGAGTGTAAATATATTAGAATAAATTAGCATTATAGCAAAAGTCCACTGCGACACAGTAATTATTCAAAATTTTTAAACATTTAAACTCTGATCTTTATAATTGTTTCCATTAATATATTTATACAGCAACTTCAATTTTGTGAAAAATGTTTTGGATTTTTGGATATTTTAACAATTATTCTCTAGAAATATTACCACTTACAAAAGTCTTCTTACAAAATATTTTCCTTTTGATACCTTAAAAATATATCGAAATGTATCTCTTAAAATAGCAAATATATTTAAATGGACATAATATCTTATGTAGTATAAAATAATGCAGAAATATATTCCAAAAAAGTACCATATAATTTCGAATACCATTGAATCATTTGTGTAAATACAATGTAATTATTGTTTGGCTAGAAATTCCATTTTATAGTTCAACGAAGTTAAAAGCCATATTATTTTTATAGTTTAACTTATCTAAAACACAAATACAATTTAATAAATAATTTCAAAAATACATTTTTCATAAACTGAATTAATAAAGCAATCTTTGTTGAGTAATCTCTTCTATTTTCTACCTACCAGTCAGTCATGGTGGTTACAGGAGTAATTGACATTTCGATGTGCACTGTGTAATGAACTAAAACTGTTGTAAGGCATTACATAGTGAGTCATATGCATCAATCAATGATGAGAAAACGTGGAAAACACTCAAGCACCCATCCTGATGGAACATGCAAAAGTTTAACAACTATTGTTCAACAATTGCTAAAATTCAACAGTATAATAACTTTTTCTGCAAAGAAACTTGTCCTACTACTTTACAAGATAAGCTGCTACATGACAAATAAGTAGATTTCCTTTTTTCTGACATTTGAGTATTTTGAGTATTATTTTTGTAATTACATTTGAGTATTTATTAAGTTTTGAGAGAGGAGCTTCTTCTATATGTCAGCCTGGTGGTGTTCTCGGAAAAACTGTTTCAGTTAAACTCCATTTATGTTTGATGGCATGTGCTAGAGATTGTGATAAATTGATACAACTCAAATTTCACAGTTACATATACAGGAAAGTAATTTCAAAAAATGTCTGAATAGCCTACTACTTTTTCTTTAATTGATCAGCGTACTGGAAAATCACACATAACCTTGGAACGATCAATGTGTGAGGAAAATTGCCAGCCAAAAAGAAAAGCCTTATAAAAAGCTAACAATTAAAGAGAGAAAGGAAAAATGTCTTATTGGAGTTACAAGTCTCCAATATGTTCAATTTTTCTAGTGACAAAAAATTACATGTGGCAAATTGTGAACAATGGCAAATATAAAGAGAAATGTGCATAATTTCTCAATTTATACCATTTTCAATTTTTACACATTTCATCAAACAAGCATGTAGAATTTAAATTCCACAGAAGCCCAAACAAATTGAAATTCCGAGGTGTGAGCTTGAAAAGTCATGGTGGGCTTGACACTTGACTACAAAATTACTGGGGATGACAATATTACGAAAGTGTTGTTGTAGTACTGGTTGAAAACGGTGGGTGGCGTAGAGAAAAGTTTCATTTTTCATTCGACAATATCATTATTGACAATTCGTTGTGCCATTCATGAATAATATATTTCCCAACATTGATTACACAAGATATAATATTAAACAGCATTTTGTTAGAGCAAACTTTTCTACATTTGCTATCATATTCCTTAAATAACTAATAATAAACCACAAGAACAAAAATATTTGTCATGACTCACCTTACAACCGTTTCTACTTCATGTAAATAAGTGCATCGGGTGTCACATCAAGAGGATATTTTATAGCCTAGTGAAAACAATTCTGAGAAAATAACTCTAAGTCATCCTATTAAAAAGAAATGTATTTCTTCTGACCAGAAGTTATTTTTACATAAGTCTGATCTAATGAAGGAAATACTGTCAACTTCATATCCTTATTTTCAATGTACAACATTAAGCCAATAACACTAAAAATAGTTTCCAGAACAGAAGGAAGGAATCTCAAAAATGAAGTTTTCAGTAAATCCAAATTACAAGTAACAATTCTTG
Source organism: Latrodectus hesperus (assembly GCA_037975125.1). NCBI lineage: Eukaryota > Metazoa > Arthropoda > Arachnida > Araneae > Theridiidae > Latrodectus > Latrodectus hesperus. Next base: position 11,177,409 of record JAJQOW010000014.1, on the reverse strand, counting down.
TATATGCAATGAAATCGCAGTAATGGCATAACATACATCCTCAACAATTTAAACTTGATCCTGTAGTCACCCGGATTCTTTAGTATGCAAATCCCTTAAAATAATCATCAAGAAATTACATTGATTTCTTATGGAAGATGAGTAATGATTTCGATGACAGAGAGATGGAGAGGTGGAGGCAGTGAAACGAGTTTAAGAAACGAGAAGAGAGAAAGGCTGGCTATGTTCTGCTCGATTCTAAAAAGAGGAAGAATAACGAGACTGTTAAGAATGTTAGAATGTGTTTTCGTTTGTAAAATGCCAATGTAAATTTATTTTTGTGTCCTATGCAATTACAGAAGATTATAAATATTTGATTGCTAAAATAATGTGTCTTAAATTCAAAGCACAAATTTAATTCAGTGTCATAACAGTGTTTTATCGGTGAAATCTCTTATTATAGTCTCTCTTATCTTTTATTATAACTTATTACAGTTTATGATTCACTGATAAGATCACTATACTACTTAAGTAATTTCTGCTCTTTAATATAACAATTTTATTAATTTTTGTTTTTTATATTTTCTATTCTCTCACAGCAAGGAAGGAAAATCTTGTTTTTAATATATTCTTTGGAACATCCCATTTTTTGCATGTATCTATTTAGAGTATGCCACAAAATAAATTATTGCAAATAACATCAAAAGTATAATAAAATGTGTAAGTTTAACTTTTTATTTGTGAAACTATTCATTCATTTATTTTTCAAATTAAAGATCAGAAATCAGTGCAATCATTTCGAAAATTTGTGTTTGGATTTTTCTCAACAAGCAATGGTTGTGCTTAATGAGAACTAACTGAATGCTTCTCATTTGAACATCTAATAATTTTTTAACATTTAATGTTAACTGTACTTTTAATTAGCCTCCTCAAGTTTAAGCGAAACATGAAATGCAAATTGCAATGTATGTACATTCGTATTTAATAAAAAATGCTAAAATAAAAACAAAACTAACAAAATTTTCTTATACATATAATCTGAATTCAATATTTAAGAAATAATTAAAATTTAATCGAAATAAATATATAATATATTATATATTTATAATGTAAATATATACTCATATAGTTTAATGCTTAGTCAAATTATTTTCAATATAAAAATATTCAACAATAAGCAACATCAGTACATTTTCTGCATATTTTTAAACACAGTTTCTGAACATATTATCGATGCTTTATGTATCCAGTTTGAAATTTCGCAGTAAACAGACTTATGCCGGTTACGATAAGGATCGAAATCGGCTTGCCACTCAGGGTTAATATGGGTCGAAAATATGGCGTGATAATATAGTGTTATCGGCAAAGCCGACATAACTGCTTGCCCAATATTTTATTGGTGCTATTCCATATGCGGATTGAATTCTTTCTATAAAAAATCCAGCGTCAACAACAACAAAATGATGACTACTAACTAATATGGGCCTTGCTTCTAGAAGCCAATCCATAGGGTGCCCACAGGGGTCTTGTAGTGGCCCAGTTATTTGGAATCTTGTCGCAGATGCACCTTTGAAATTCAACTGTTGCAATATTGGCAAAGATGTTGACCCGAACAGCCACATTCTCCTTCAAGCCTTTGCGGACGATTTTACATTCGTTGTTGGCGCCAAAAGTGAAAAGAAGCTAAGAAAGGTTTCAACTCTAGCCCTTACATATTTCAAGGCGTGGGTTGATGAAAACCATCTATCCATTTCTCTAGAGAAAACTAAATTCATTTTCGTTGCGAAACTCAAGTGTGACCCACAGATACTTTGGGGAAACCACAGACTGAAAAAAGCTAATCACATCAAGCTGCTAGGAGTGATCCTCGACACGAAACTTAACTTTAAAAATCATATCATCTCCAAAGGCAATAAGGCGCTTCTTCTGCAAGGAAAACTACTCAGAATTGCAGACAATGAATGGGACATTAACCAACATTACCGGATAATGCTCTACAAGACAGTCATTGAACGCATGATCTGCCATAGTGCTGCCGTTTGGAGAACTTCACTCACATCTAAGACATATCAAAAGCTCTCATCCATTCAAAGAAAGTTCCTTCTCAGAATCATTGGAGCCCTCAGAACTACCCCAACCTCAGCCTTACAACTCATTACCAGCCTTCCCCCTTCATCGGAAAGTCAAAGCAGAGGCAAAGCTCATCAACCTCACTAGGGCTGGAGTTCAGTGCCTAGAGCCTCTTCTCCTCTTACCATCTGATGTTGAAGTGAAACTAAGTCTAGATACAAATCATTCTGGTCTTTTTTATATCAACACCTTCATCACAATAATCGAAGAGGCAGCCCCTCTGCAGTTTTTCAATTTTATACACTTCACATATTTATAGATGGATCAAAACTTGAAAGAGGAGTAGGCACAGCCTTTGTTGCCTACCTAAGCAACTCTAAGATCTACACAGAGCTCTGCAAAACGAACTCTGTTTTCCAATCAGAGGTAATTGCAATCAAAGAAGCTGTTAACTTTGCAAAAAGGCAACAACTTCCTGTAACTATTTGGTTAGATGGCCAGGCAGCACTTAAATCTATCTGCAACACAGCATCAACAAGCCCTATAGCTCGCTCTGTCCAAGCTGAATTAGCTAATTTCTTGTCTTTTCAACTAAAATGGATTAAGGCCCATGCTGGAATAGAAGGCAACGAAGAAGCCGATAAGGAAGCGAAGAGTGCAGCCTCATCCTCACTCTAGCCTCTCATTGTTCCACTCCCGCGCTGCCATCTCAAACAAGAATGTCAGAAATGGATTCTTGTTAACTGGCAACAAAGCTTGAAGGATGCCAGTACAGGGGGTCTTATTCATGAGATGGAACTTTCAGTCTCAATGAAGCCATTAAGCTGGACAAGAAATGAAATTCCATTTATGTCCGGCCATGGCCCTTTTCCTTCGTACTTCCACCGAATGAATCTGGCAGTCTCACCTAATTGCACTTGTGGAGATATTGGCGATCCTCACCATTTCATCACGGCTTGTCCATTAACAGCATCTTGGCACCTGTCAAGTCCAGCCACCAGATGGATAGTGATGTGGAAGAAGGCAATACTGAATAACAAGGTTTCCAGGAGAAAGCTAAACTAACTCGTGGATTTTCTAATTATTCAGGAAGGCCTTTTACTTGGTTCCCTGACGACACCAGCTAAAGATCCAATAGTCCTTGTAACAAAATGCTAAGCTGCGGACTCAAGAGCCTGTATATTCAGAAGTACAACTACCATCTCCTTCTGAGCTTGAATCTAGTCCAAAAGCATGGTTGTCCTTTCATGAAACTGTACCGATTTCCATCGGCGTGTGTGTGCCACGTCGAATGAAATATTCACTAGTACAAAATCTTCACCGGTTTCCTTTATCATTAATTGAAGACTCAAATTAAGAGCCAGACTCTTAATGAATGAAAGGGCCATCTATTTATTATGTCAAGTAAGGCAATTCTTAAAAGAACTTATATTCGTCCCTTAAAAAAATGGAAAGTTTATTTAACCTGATTATACTAATGGATCAATTTTACGGTAAACTATGAATCTAAAACTTACTTTACTTCACAAGAGTATAAATGCCTCAAAATATGATGTGAAATGATTGTGTTTCAAATAAAAATACGTCTTTACTTATTGAGCGGCCAATTTACTTAAAAAATTGACTTGTTTTTGACTTTGATATATAAAAATGCAATATATGAAAGCAATGCATTCAGATGCAACTTGATGTTGTTAACACTGAAGATTCGCCATGTTGATATATTCTTCCTCTCTTGTTTTGTATGCGAGTCCCAACTTTTTCTTTCAAATGAAGAAAGTTATTCCCCACCAATTACGAGTTGTCGAACAATACACGAAAGTCCGTAGGAGCCACGCGTTCTCATAATGGTAGGTAGTATGTTCGAATCCTGCCCGACCAAAGATCCGTTGTGTTTGCTGATGGCAGCTGGGACAGGTTAGAACTGGGCGTGGTTAAAATGTCATCCAAGTGAAATGATACCTCTGGGGATGGAAGGCCAAGTATTGGGGGTCTTCTACTTAATTCCTGTTTCAAAATTACGAAGACTCCACCCGGCTGCTTCTATCTAACTGGTAGAGCCCAACTCAGGAAAGCATGCTGGTGCAACAACAACAACAAGACTAAATAGAAATTATTTTTTAATTTACGATTGTTTCCTTCTTTGTAATATTTCTTTCATTAAATGTTTGCTCAAATTGCAAACATCAATTACGCTGTTCACCTATGCTGCATTTAAGTTTACGTCTAAATCTACTTTTTCAGACATTACAGTAAACAATCCTTTAAAAGCACTTTTAGTTAACATATTATTTAATACTAACACAATTTCCAACAGAAAATTATAACATTATTTTAACTAAGTACTTCAACTATTTTTCATTATATTCCTGTTTAATCGAAGTCAAAATTTTTTCACTCATCTGCTTTTTCAGACATTACAGTAAAAAATCCACTGAAAAAGCACTTTTAAATAATATATTATTTAATACTAACAATATTACCGATTCAGAAAGTTATAATAATATTTTAACTAAGTACTTCGAATATTTTTATACGTCCCCCCTAAGCACTTGTCAAGCGTACAAAACTCTCTAATTCAGGATGAGATGAATATCCTCTTTTTCCTTGACCACCTCAGAGTAATGTCATTTTGATGATTGATTTACAGAGGGGCGTAAATCAATCATCAAGATCCTCCTTATAGAAACCAACACGTGTTTGTAGTTTACTATGTGAATGTTCTTTCTGCTCACACACACAGAAATTTCTACAATTATTTGTTGCAATTTTTTTACCACACTCAATATTAAATTAATTTTCAAATACTTTCAGTATTTTTGCGGTAAAAGTTTAATGTAATTCTATGTAATTTTAACTCGAGTACTTAAAAATATAAAAATGTATGATATAAATATTTATTGAAGGTCATATTCTATAATGTTCTGAATCTTAATACATTTGGAAAATTCATTTGAATTATACATGGCTGTTATATTATACTTCTGTCTACTTATATTTTACTCATTTACAAACAAAGGTAATTTATATTTGCACCTTACTTTTCAAGCTGGAAATATGTAAGTTTTGACAAATTTAAAATATTAGAAACAAGAAATACATAAGATTTGAAATAGTTAAAATATTTAATTTCAAAAGTGGCTAATTGTTCTTAAAATTATATAAATGTTATAAGTTATATACTGATTTAGATTAATTTAGCTTTACAAATAGAATCAGTGTTATAATATTTTATTCATTCTCAATTTTGCAATGAATTTTTATAGTAATTTTTCACATTTTATTACAATAAAAGCATTACTATAATATTAGGTCGTATAATTTATTCCTAGATATGTAATCTTTGTAATCTCTCAAGTTTTTATTAACTTACAAAATTTTTAATTTTTAATAAAAAATCAAGTGATAATAATTATTTTAAATATATTTGACAGTATTTATAAATTTCAGTAACAAATAAAATATATTTTATTTTAAAAAATAAATTTCATTATTTAAATTAAATAATATTTTTTCTCATTAATATTATTTTTTCTTCCAAATACTATTTAAATTTTTTCTTACATTATTATTTAATTGTAAATTTTTTACTGTAAATGAAATCAAAAATATAAATCACATGGGATGGATATTTTTATTATTCTTTGCTGAATTTCGAATCAGATATGTTTATCGTAAATAGCCAATTTTTCCTTACAAAAAAATGAAAAAACACTTTGAATATTCGTGTACAATCACTTGAATGAGATTTATTGAAAATGACTTCTGTCTTTTTTATGGATTGGAAATTTAAATTATTTCATTGGCAAAACTTTTATGAATGGAATCACATCCATTCGTAAAAGCATTATATACGCTATCAATTTAACATTCACTATTTTTCCAGGAAACTTGTACTGGAGCACAATATCGATTAGTTCTGATTTCGTAAACCAAATTCTTCATATCGTTAACTGAGTATAATCAGTAAGATTAATCGATCCTTTTGCTATATTTAGATACAATGCTTGTTAGTAATTTCAACTTAACAATATGAGCATCAAATTTATTATTTTTATCTCCTTTAGAGTTTAGTTAACATAACTAGTACGAGTACATAAATACGTACTACGATTGCTACAGCTTATGGTTTCACATTTATGAAACATACATTATAAATAAGCACCATGCTATGTTTTCTTTTCATCTGTTATTTTTTCAAAATAAAATTTTAAGAATTAAACTCAAATGTTAAGCTAATAATTTAAAGTTTTAATTGGGTATTTCTAATTTGAAAAATAAATTATTTTATAATGATAAAATAAAAATTTAAAACATAAAAAGATTATTGTTTAATAGCTTAAAACATTAATACAAAATTTATGATATAGAAATTAAATGAAGATTTATTACTTGTAGTTCTGTTTATGTTTACAAAAAGATATACTTTACGAATACCTACTGATTTAGTCCATACAATTAAAAATTTTTATTACTTCAATAAAAATTAACTAGATATTTTTATTTTACAACAATTAAATTAAAAAAACATAACAAAAAAACATTAAAAAAACATATAAATAATATGCTTACAAAAATATTTTTTTCTAAATTCTTTCATTACATTTTGCACATCTAATATTTTACAAAATATATGTAAATTTAATTAAAAGAAGAAATGTTACCAAAATCTTAAATGCTTGTATAAAGGAAAATATCATTATATTTTTTCATTAACATTTTCCAGCAGGAGATACCTGTATCTCAATATATTTAAAAACATTGGAACAAATTTAAAGAAATGTAGTTAAAAATACATATTCTCTTAAAATGAATGGAATTCATTCGATTTAAAATATTTAAAACTAAAACATTTATAGATTAAGTATTCTGAACAAGAATATCATCTGTACTATACATCTTATCCCCTTCACATTTTCCTGGCTAGTTAAATTAGTCTCCTTTCAAATTATGAAAATCAGAGTGAATGTATACTTTAACAGAAATTTTTTACTTGTATGTGTTGAATGAACATTAAAAGAAAAGTTTTTATACTGTTACTTTTTCATAATTTCAAAAATTATTTCATAATGGCAATATTTTGATGATTTCGAAAAATGACTGCTATGGTTCAAATTAACTAATAATTAAACAAAATTATTAATTGATTAGCATAATTATTTGAATTTAAAATTTTTTATTTATTTGGGAAATTAAGGGAAAAGTAGTTTTTCTGATTGTATTATATGTTTCCATCTTGAAAAATGATAAAAAAAAACTGAATTCGAAAAGTGATTGTGTGATATAAACAATTACTTTTAATCAATCAATAATTTTATTTCAATAATTTTAAAGAATAGTTTACAAAGAAGCTATTTTTTTACTTTTAAAATTAATTCAAAAAATGTGCTAGTAACATTGCTTCGGATTCTTGTATGAAGCTTTATATATATATATATATATATATATATATATATATATATATATGCGCGCACATATCCACTTCATATTATACTGATAACTTAATGGAATACCCATTATAGAATAAGAATTAAAAAGGATCCAGCTGCATTGTACTTAAAATGTTTTGACAAATTGTTTCATGCTGCAAGCAAAAAAAAAAGGGGAATGTTTTATCCAATAACAAAATGAGCATTAATATAAAATAAATGGTTTTAATTTTATTTGTAAATTAAAAATATTTAAACTAAAAATGGACCCAAGCACATCATGAGAGTTAAGCAAAAGGTATTTTCTTTTCACCTGAATGAATATAAAGTTTTCAAGTGAAATATTATTTTTGCTGTAAGTCAAATATTTTGAAAAATAGTTAGGAAAAAGTGTCATAACTTTTCTAATTTTGGTATTTAAGCATTTAGGCCTAAAAAGTAAATAAAGTTACTTAAGTGATGTAATATGTGCTTTTCTTTAAATTGTTTTTAATTTAAATTTTCTTTTAACCGAATAATTATTTCTTCAATATATAAACAAAGCTGCTCACTCAATTTTGTTGATACTTTTTAAGTTTTAAAAACAATATACTTAATTTATCTGTACTTTAAAAATAAAACGGTAAAAATTTACCGTACCCTTGGCGAAATTTTCAAAAAGTCGCTAAGGTTTACCGTATGACGAATTTCCGATCGGGAAAAACGGAAGGAGGAAAATGGCTGAAATAGTGACAAATATTTCATACATTGTTGGCATCTAACAATATGCTAGCAATATGCATTTACAAAATTTAGAAAAACGCAGATTTAAAGATTTTAAAAACCAATGGTAAAATAACAAAGTTGATATATTAAATTATCCATAAAATTTTTTGATTAAATTTTATATTAACGAATTTAAATCGGTAAATATTCATGAGAAATTAATGACAAATAGAGTTGCCAAAGTACTAGTTTGCCTGTTTTCCAGTAAAAATGTTCGCCAAATTTGGCGCCAAAAAGAAACGCGCCAAGGGTGACCGTACAGTAAATCTGATCCAATAAAACAATATAATTCTACAAAGCTTCTAATATTTGCATTGAGAAATTGTTTCAAAATTTTGTCTTTAATCAATTTGTTCTATTATATAAGAATTTTTTATCGCGTTATTCGTTTAGTAAAGCATAATGAGATCTCTAATGATATTTTGTATTGCTAAAATCATGACAAAAATATATTTAGTCTCACTAATTTATTTTACATTTATACTTTAATACTAGAATATATGTGAGTATCTAAAAATACAAAATGCATTAAAGTAGTATTATCATTTGAATTTTGGAAATACAATTTATTTAAACTAGAGGAACAACTCAAATAAGAATGGCAAACTGAATTACCAAAAACTATGTAAATTTAACTGAAGAAAGAGGAATTTCTATTTTCCCTTTAAAATCTATTCCCGTTATTTTATTTCTTATAAACCATTATTTTTATTTAAATGATTACTTTTATATAAAAGCATATCTATTCCTACAATTCAGAACGAATTTATTTCCGTTTTTCATTTTTATTTATTTATGTTTGTTTTTTTTTTCAAATAAAACTTTAAAGATTGAGAAATATCTCCTTCATTCTTTTGGGGAAAAAATCAAATATTCCCAACTAATAGAGTTAGACATAACAATGATGGCATAATCGTGGCTGTTGAAATAAGTCTCATTTTATCAATGGAAGCATTTTTCGGAGTCTATGCTAGACATTTATCCACTTTTCCAACCGACATAAAAAATACCTATTTTCTTTAAAAACATTATGCCTGCTTAGAAAATAGTTTCGGTAAAAGTTTTAAGTTTAAATATATTCTTGTTGTTTGTATAAATAAAAAGAGAAAACTTTTATATTTTATGTACAACAGATTAATTTTGTTTGAATTTTAGTTTAAAAACAATTTAACTAATTCTAATGGGCATATGTGTAAAATATACTATTATTAATTAACTCAAATTTCTTACGAATTTTGAAATTAAGAATAATGTTATTTTTGAAAATTATTTATCATATTAAAAATAGTATTTTGTTTATTTCATACAAAAATATTATCATTTCTTAATATAAGCATAGTATAATTTTTCCATAGATTTAATCACAAAACTTTCAAATAAGAAAACATTTAGAGAGAAAATTCATTTAGTCATAAACATTTCCTATTATACAGTTTTATAATTAAATAACTGATTTTTTCTATATTTTAGATTTTTTAATAAGTAAACTATAAATATGCTTCAAAAATAATTATTACAAATTGATAGAAAAGTGTCTCTTCAAGATAAATGAAAAATATTTAATAATCAAACGCCATGTTATTGCAAACATACATGAATAAATTACGAAAAGCATTTACTGAATTATTCATAATTGATTTGCCATATAAAATCTAAACACTGCAGAAACAAAGGTAGGAAATTTTTATCTACCATTTTTTATTAATATACATAAATATAATAAATCGAGTATAATTTATTTGAATAAATTGACTGCAGGAACCAAGCGAAATATTTTCCCTTTCTACAAAGAATTAAAATGACATGGAATTATTTTCCTTTTCTACCACGAATTAAAATGTCATGGTTCCCAAATTAAAACAAGTACAGCTGCAGACCAGTGCTCTATTTAATGCAAGAGAATTTCGTTTTTTAAATCAATGTATATCTGTTCAAATTTTGTCTTAAAAAGGAATGCAAACACAAATAATTATGTTAAAATTGTTTTCAAAGAAAGAAAATTCATAATTTTTCCAGGCAAATGAATTGACGCATGTAATATTCTCCTAGATGCATTTATTAAAAATATGTAAGATTTATTTAATATTTTACTATACAATTTTAAAATGCTTAATTACTGCTTAATTTTATATCCACACTGCCCATGAATTGTAATTTAGAGACTTAATTGTATCATTAATTGTAAACAACAATGCATATAATTTTAGTTCCAATTAAGTGGTTATTTAAAAAAAATTTTTTTTTAACATTTAAATAACAAAAACTATATATAATTCTGATACAAGAAAACTGAATGAGAGAAATTATTATCTAATTACTTTTTCTGGTTTTTCTTAAAAGAAGCATATTCGTATTGCTACTTTAAGATATACTTGATAATATTATTACTTTCTATTGTTTTTTAAACAATTTCAAATCCTTTATGATTCTTAAAAAGGTTTTTCAGTGTAAGAGATGCAAGAAATATTGCATCTAAAATAATTTTAGTATTTATGAATAAAAAAGCCACCGTTCATTTATTTAAGCATTTGAAACCTTTTGTGCAGTATTCGTAAGTTAAATAGTGTAATCCTAAAACAAATTTATTTCAAAAATTTCTTTTTTTTTTCAGTTTCATGCAATATAAAAGCTTAAATGATAGTGTAAAATACTTACGAGATATAAATAAATAAATCCTAACTAAAATAAAATCTAACATTTGTAAGACATCAACTTACTTCAAAGTAGTTTTCACGACATAAGTAAAATATTATTTAGTGAATTAAGTTAAAAATAGCCGAAATTCAATTTACTGATTTCATTAATTCATGAGGACTGAATTGAATGCATAAAATATTTCCAGCAAATCTTTCTTATAAAATTGAATTTATAAATTTTTATTTTTTTCCTATAAATAGAGAGAAAAATGTTACTAAAAAATTTATCACTCACTAATAAAAAATATTTTTAAAAAAATGAACAAACAAATATAACTTTTACTACCCTACATAATTCATGGAGGAATTTACAAAAATAAAAAATTTCATTATTGTACTCTAGTTAAGTTGGATGAAATAAAATATGTTAAAAAATAAATGAAATTTATAATAAATATGAAATCCTCGTAATATACATTCATGTCCAAAAATTAAGGATAATTCAAAATCACATAGAAATTGAACTCTAAAATAAAAATTTCCCAAGTAGAATTATTACACACATCTTGAAGAATAATATGCAAATTACAAGAAACCACCAGATGGCACTGATAGTACTTCACGGTGATGAGAGTGTAAGGAATGGTTGCAAAGAAGTAAAATTTTTCTCAAGCGCTTCAAAAGAATTTCAGTGCAATAACCGCATAGTTATGCCACAAAGGAAACATTTGGATGTTTTAAGTGGTAGAATAATCAGCTGTCTGGAATGTGCAAGCTGGAAGTATCCAAGGAACTTGGAATCGCTCAGAATGTCATCTCCAGGCTTTGGCAACGGTTCCAATATGATGGTAACATGAGTAGACGTTACAGCACAAATCGCTCCCGAGTTACAACAATGAATGAGGACTAGTATTTGGCAGTTACTGACAAAAGAAACAGACGGAGAACAGCATCAGACCTGTCTCGTCAGCTGCTTTCAACTACCGGTACGACTGATTTAGCCTGACTGTGTACAGACACTTAGGGCACATTGGTCTATATGCTCGTAAGTCTGTCAGATGTCTTTATCTTATCGCAACTCACTGTCGTCTGCGGTTAGCCTGGAGTAGAGAGCATGCATTGCGGACACCGCAGCAGTGGTCTTGTATGATTTTTTCCGACGAGTCCAAGTTTAGCTTTCAGTCTGATTCTATCGGACATTCATATTGAGAGGGTCATATACCCGTTAGCACCAAGAGAACTCCATTAAACAAAACAGTTACGGTTATGCAGGATTGCTCGTTTGGGAATGATTTATTCTGGGTTCCAGAAGTAACTTGCATGTTCAGAATGTAACCATGACAGGCCACATCAATCGGGATTTCATTCTGGAACAACAGGTACATTTGTTTTGGGGCGCCATGGATACAGAATTTCTATTTAAAGGATGACAACGCCCGTCCTCACCATGCAAACATTGTAGACGAATGACTTCAATCTGTGGATAGATATCACCAGTATGGTCTGACCAGCATACTCACCGGACTTGAATCTAATAAAGTATGTGTGGTACATGCTTGGCCGACGATTTGCAGCCTCTCAACCCCATCCCACATGTCTACTTGAACTTCGAAGAGTAGTCCTTGATATATGTGGTATAATATTCCCCAAAATCAGATCGATAATTTGATACTCAGCATGCCTAGGCTTTGTACGCCTGTATTGCATCATCTAGTGGGCATACTATGTATTAACCATCATACGAACCATGTTATATTGGTTTTTGTAATTAGGTTATTTTTAGAAATTTGCTCCCAGGAGTAAAAATCGCAATTTTTGTTAACGGTGGCAAGCATATAGCATCTTTTTTGCTCTTATCTTTTGTTCAATAAATAGACTTTACAAATAAGTCATGTTTGTTTTGCTTTTGCCTCTATCTTTGCCTGAACTTGATTATCCTTAAATTATGTACACGAGTGTAAAATTGCACCTGTAACCTGTGAGGAAATATGATACTTATAGTATGTTACTATGATTATGTTTAACATAATAATGTTTTCATAATTAATAATTAATCTTTAAACATTTTAAATGTTTTCATTCATTACAACAAGTTAAGTGTATAATATTTACGAATTATCTTACATAAAGTTAAATTCTCCTAAATTTCTGTTAGATAACCTTCTTCATTTTCTTTGAAAAAAGCTGTCTAACTAAATAACTTAAAATAAATGACATTTCTGGCGAAGAAAGTAATCTCTGTCTTTTTCTCTTAAAAAATATAAATGTGTTGAGGAAAGAAGTATGCTTAAGCCAAAGCTATCATAAATAAATGAAGTAAGAAAAATAACCATAAAAAAAATATTTTCCTAAGACATTGCTTAGAAAGTAATTATATTGCTCACTAATCTTGAAGAACGACACCCAACATCTTCCAAGTACATAATACTCTGTATCATTGTTCTCAATGATAAATAAGCAAAATATATAAATAATAAAATTTCATATTCTAAGCTTTTAAGGAAAATTCTTTGAAGTTTCTAAAAGCATGCAAGTTAATATTTGCTTTATATATATATATATATATATATATATATATATATATATATATATATATATATATATATATGGAACATGTGCAAAAAATTGAGAATGAACAATAATAAGTATTCTATTCTATATGAATATATCACATGGATATATGATTCAATTTCAGAATTTTGTTTTAAGTTTTAATACTCAAAAATACTGTTAAGAGACTTTAAATTTAATGGTTGCTTATATTGGGTTGCAATTAATTCACATTACACTATTTTTCATGGATTCACGTGAACCAATTTTTCGCATACTTGTAATACATTCATATCCAAACGAAGCGCTTAATATACGAGCTACTGCTCAAATGTAACATATTTCTGTCTTATTTATTTCTGAAATAGAGAAAAAGTGATATTAGGTATACACATTTAAACGTACACAGGGTATATGTACTATGATATTTTTTATATGTATTGTCCCTTTGTATATGTATATGTAAATGTAATCTGTTCATTGCGTATCCAGTGTCTCACAAAAGTAATGAGACACTTGTGCTTTATAAAAGGAAATTTTAATAAAGTTAATTAAAAATACATGTACAAATTTTTGTGGGTGTGCTACATATTTAAAATTAGTAATAATTATTACATAACATACGTTTTTTCAAAATATTAAAATATTAATTAAATAAAAATACAATTGCTTAGAACGGATCAAAAAAAGCTCACATGAGTGATGGGACACTTACTTTTCCAGCAAAAATGTATCCAAAAATTTCACTTTTTAAAAGGTTTTAATATATTTTTGGATTTTCTTTTACTTTTAAAACATTATTTAATCATTTTTGGATGGATTTGACGAATTTTTTGTGATTTCTGGAGTGTTTTTCCCCATTCTTCTTGATGGACCGATTTTAATTGTTGTTTTGAAGAAATGGTGTGTTTGCGAATTCTTGATTCCAATTCTGGCCAAATTTTCTCTATGGAATTTAAGTCTGCAGATTTTGGTGGTGTTTTTATTATTTCAGGACAGTTATATAGCAGCCAGAGTCTAACGTTCAAAGCAGTGTGCTTGGGATCATTGTCTTTGTAGAATTTAAAATCATTAAGAAAGTTCTATTTTCGTGCTAAAGATTTCAAATTTTGCTTTAGAAGGTCAATATACTTGTACTGATCTATTTTATTATCAATAAAAACATGATTACCAACTCCAGCGGACAATATACACCCACATACCATAACTCCTCCATCATGTTTTACTGTTGGAATCAAGTTGTGTTTACGAAATTCTTCCCTCGGTTTTCTCCACACCAAGATTCTACCGTCAGAACCAAATATATTAAGTCTGAGTTTTCTATTTTCACTTACGAAGAATTGTTTTCTTATATCCAGCAAACTCTACCATGATATCCAGCTCATCGAATTACTCTTCTAATAGACTTAAGATTAACAATTACTCCATATAGTGCTTGTAAATCAGCAGCCACTTTAGGAGCACTCATTCTTGGATATTTTTAATGATTCGAACGACAATTCGCTTTATTCCATTGGATAGCTTTGATGGTCAGCCATGTCTTCTTTTATTCTGAATCATATGATACTTTTTATATCCTTTAATGATATTGAAAACTGTTGAATGACTCCAGTTAACTGTTTCAGCAG
Source organism: Latrodectus hesperus (assembly GCA_037975125.1). NCBI lineage: Eukaryota > Metazoa > Arthropoda > Arachnida > Araneae > Theridiidae > Latrodectus > Latrodectus hesperus. Next base: position 11,162,352 of record JAJQOW010000014.1, on the reverse strand, counting down.
TTTCTCTAATAGGTTTTCCACTTTCAGTATGCAAATGAATAGCTAATTTTCGAATTTCAGGATAAGTTTCTTTTCGTTTAGCATTCATGGCTGCACACAGCTAAAAACACAATAATTCCAAAAAAATATGGAGAGAAATACTGCAGACGATTTTATAAACTACTGCCAATTGCTTTTGAGTAAAAATAAAACACCCAAAAAATATTTTTATTGCTTATTTCAGGCTATTTTTGTTGCATATCTAATGGTGTCCCATCACTTATGTGAGCTATTTTTTGCTCCGTTCTAAGCAATTACATTTTTATTAAATTAATATTTTAGTATTTTAAAAAATATATGTTATGTAATAATTGTTACTAAATTTAAGTATGAAACACACCTACAAAAATTTTGTACATGTATTTTTAAATTATTTTATTATAGTTTCCTTTTGTAAAGCACAAGTGTCCCATCACTTTTCTGAGACACTGTATATCCGTATGTAGATTAATAGCGTGGACCAAAGATTGCTAGATATTAATGTGTTAATAAATTCATAAAAATTTTCAAAGATATTTTTATGATACAAATAAATAGTTATAAAAATAACAGTATTTTAATGGATTTTATTTATTTGGAAAAATTATCTAAACATATAATAGCTTCTAGGGGTTAAATTTAAAATTCAAATTTAAATTTAAAATAATTAAATTAATTTAAATAGTCAAGACTATACTGTGACTAAAAATATTTGAAAGAATTTAAATAACAAATTGTGTATTATAGTAAATATTTTCTATTAATAATCATTTTTATAGAAATGAAGTCTAAATATCAAAAAGTAATATAATAAGTCCATTGTTTTAGGGATGTATGCAAATGTATTATACTGAATTATATCACGTATGTTTTATTGACTGTAATTTCAAATCTATATTTTTAAGAAATTTTTTTGTTATTAGTAATTAGTATTATTAGTAATCATTTTTTTATTATTAGAAAAATTATTAAAGCATGTACAGCTCCTTTTTATTGACTGTAAACCTCTTTTCAGCAAAAATATATTTTATTTGAATTATATTTAAAAAGAAGAAAACGATAAATGAACTTTCTTTTCTAAAGGGAAATACGTAATCAAAAATTCATATGAAAATATATACATTTAGAAATGTTTCGCTTGTATAAAATATAATTTATAAATAGCATATCATTTAACAATCGTAAACAGATAATTGAACTTTTCTGATAAATTATTATTTATGGTGTAATTTATAAAGTTTAAGCACACAAATATAATTTAAATTTACATGTTTATTTAAGAATTCAATTATCCCTGAAACGCTTATAAACAGTGGAAATAAAATCCATCCTAACACATTAAAAAACTTTAAATTATTATTTTGATAGGTATTGCATAATAAATAGGAACACGTGAATCTTCTTAATTTTATTCATAATAAAATGTCTTTTTTTCTATTCATTTATTACATTATTTATCATAATGTAATGTGTATTATATTACATGTAAATCATTATAAAATTATTTTTCCTATTTAAGTTTGTTTTGATACAGTATTCGTAATAAAAAAGAATCTTTTACAATAATCATTTGAATATTAAATACATTAATCCGAGTTTCAAAAATAAATTTAAACCCCTGTAAAATCTTTTAACGTTTTTTATTCAACAAATTAATTTTATCCGTATTGAACAATAAAATATATGTTCCACTAAATGAATTTCCTTCAGTGTTTTTTTTTATTTTACATTTATAGAGTAATATACGTATTTAAAAGTCGATATCATTTATCGTTAGAATCAATTTTAATGTATTTAGTTTAAAATATAGATATTAAATTTTTCACAAATAAAAATTCATTTTTGTAACAGTAAGAAACCCTATAATTGTCTGTCTGCAATCAAACCATTAATTGCAAGAAATAATATTTTCAAAGATAAGCGAGATTAAAATATAAATACATTTTTTTTAAAAATACGTTATTATTCAGAAATAATCGTTGATACAACAATTCAAATTAATATTTAAATAAAAAATGCATGATATTTACGAAATATTAAACGTTATTAAAATAATCCAACAAATAAAAAATTAGTATTCTCCTATAAAAATATCTTACGTAATTAAAAATGTAATTTCCCTTTAATAATTCAAGAATATAACCTTTTAATTCGCAAAAATAATTAAAAGTTGATAGTACATCAAAATGAATTTTGCCCCCACAGTGCATCTTAATTTTGACAATGAATTCACGTGAAAACAAGTTTCACTTTACGATGTAAAATTAAATTTTTATGTTATGATATATATATATATATATATATATATATATATATATATATATATATATATATATATATATATATATATATATATATATATATATATATATATATATATATATATATATATATATATATATATATATATATAGTACCACCTTCAATATTAAATAACTTCATAAATAAAATTAATTTTTATGCGGTTTATTCCTCATTAGATTTTTTTAATTGCTGCACCCGATGAATTTTCTTTCGTGTTTACCAACATAATCAAGTAAATATTTTCAACGAAACCAAATAATTAATTAATACATTAAAAGTTGGGAAATCTTTGTTTTCCCAAATCCAATTTGTTTCAATATTTACAACCATTAATTTCAATGAGAATTAAGATTTGCCAAATTATTTGAGCTTGTTAGTTAGTGCTCATATATATGAAAAATATCCTATATGCTACTCAAAATGCAGAAGTTATTCTTATGAATATGTGTTATATATGAATTACTTATGTATATTTTACTTACTCTGGAAAGAAAAAAATGTATGAGGTTAATTATAGATAAATTATATACATGACCATACCAATTAAATAAGGTTGTTTAAGTGACAATATTGTTGCACATTTTTAAAATTATATTTTTTAAATAATAAAATAAAATTATAAAAGAAAATCTCGTATGAAACTATGAGAGATTATTTTAGTTCTTTAAGTAGGGTTATAAATTTTAGATATATTTATACATTATTTAATTTGTATGCAAATATAAAAATAAAAATGATAAAATTTACACAAAGCAAAAAATTTAACAGTTATGATCATGATTCTCAAAAGTGAAATTATAATTGTTAGCTTTATAATGATATTCTTTAATTCAATTTTTTTTATATTTTTTTCTTTCAGTCATTAGTAACACAATAAAAATAACTGTAATAAAATTAATATGGCTTAAATTAATTCCAAAATTTTCTTTATAAAAATATATTTCTGTTTCATTCATTTATTATTATCTCAATATTATAATAAATGCCATGTAGTGTTCTTAAAATATATTTATTTACTAAAAGTTGAGCTAACTAAACTAAAAGTTAAGTTTATTATTTACCAAAAAAGTCAAAATATCTTAAATGCTTAAAAATATTAAAACCTTACTTAAAATATTATCAATTAAAGGATAAAAATGTGAATTTTTACAATTTCATTTTTCATGTTACTTTGTAATAAAAAATATATCAATTTCTTCTTTGTTTCCACTTATTTTGTTATGAATCATTTTAAGTAAATCCTACTTAATCTTAAATAAATATTAACTGATTAATGATAAATACGACTTTTTTATACTTTTCTTGCTGTTTGTTAAAAAAAAGTACTATCGATGATTTCGCTTATTAAAAAACTGAAAGTAAGGGAACTAAAAACCTTATTTCAACTTATATAGAAACTTAAAATTCTTTCGAAATAAATTGAAAATGTCAAAAAATAATCCCTTTTGCTTAAACAAGACTCACTTCTAGGAAGAGAATGACGTTCTTGATGGACATCTATCAAGTTTTGTGAATGGTACGATGGAAACAAAATGTCAACATCTTGAGCCCACTAGTGGCATTTTTTGTGTCGTTTCAATTCGAAAAATCCTTCAGTTGATATGTTTTCCGAGGATTAAAACTTTCTACTAATATCAGCACATTTTTCATGTTTGGTTTCCTTATTGCGAAATTATTTTTTCTTTATTTGAGTATATTAGGTTTTGTATTTCACAAAACTAACTTATATCATTTCTAATATTTTGAGGAGAAAACATTTTACACTGGAAAAAAATAGTTTGAAGTCTTAATTATAATTTAATTTTTATACTACACATTTATTATTAAATTGTAATTCTGATAGTAAAGTGAAATACGAAAACTTTTATTGAGCGTATTTCTGACATAAGTTCTTATATATGAAATCTGTGTGTTTTTATAGAGTATTTTATATAAACTTTCTTTTAAATTGGACATTTTTATTTTAAGTTTATTTTTAGATAATTATTAAGATAAAATTTTATGGTGTGAGTTTATGCGAGAGTTAGTTGTGAAAACCTCTTAAAAATTGGTGGAGGGATGTCATTAACAGAAAAATATTTATATTACCAGTTTTTTTGTATTACTTACAATAATTTATAAATAAAATAACTTTTATGGTAATTAACATCAAATTTTACATACATAACTAAAAATTTCACTTTAATTTTCTCTATACACTTAATTGGAATATCGTATCTTGAATAACGTAATTTTGTAATCAGTTTCATAAAAGTTAACAATTACGATAATAAATTTTATTTTTTTCAAGTCGCTATAAAATTGCATATTAATTTACTTTTGATAAAAGAATCAAATATGTGAAAACAATTGCAATATTCTTACAAGTATTAACATAATCCAAAAAAATAATTGAAGAAAATAACTGACACATAACTTTTACCTATTTGTTTTAAATCCTTTACTTGTTTTCAAACATAGATCAATTAAAGATTTAATTTCGTTATATTATATAGAATACAAAGCAAACGAAACTAAATTTACTAATGTCTCTCAATACTTTAAAATTAAGGTTTAAGTCATATTTTAACTACTTTGCATCATGTACATATAATTAATATTAAAAAAATATTTCTTGCTAATTACATAAGTAACGTATTTTTTGCATATACAGTGCACGCTTCAAAAATGTATTCAAACTTCAGCTAATAATAATAGAACAATTGTCAAAATAACTTACAAGTTGCCGGAATATGATCAAAGTGTGTATGGTTTATTTTCCCCAATAGAAAAGCGAACTGATTTTAATAATTAAATATCATATTTTTCTCCCAATAATCTAGATGATTATTACACATCTTTGGCAGATGACACTCGTACATAAATTTTAGACTATTTAAATTATATAAACAACCTAAACAAATCAAAAAAACCTAAGAAAATATTTTATTTTAATAGAAGGAATGTATGTTCAACAATAATAAATTATGATGCACACTCAATAAAAAGTATATTGATCACATTATTCAATTCAAATAAACATTATTCAGTAAGTTAACTACATTAATTCCTCAGTTATTAACATTATTTTTCAAAGAAAATTAGTTTTTATTAATGAGGAATTAATGAAAGTAATTATAAAGAGAAATTAATAAGAGTAACAATTAAAACCTAAATTGAATTAGCTCTTATGTTTAAGCTAAGTGATGAATTTAATAGAATAATAAATAAATTATACAATTTTTATGATTTTTGTAAAATATATATGTAAATATATAAAAAAATTATTGTTTTGTCATGTAAGTAACTGATGTTCTCTATAATTATTTAGACATTGTTCATATTTTATACCTGCCAATATGTAATGAAAAATAAGTAATCTAAATATGAAATAATATAAAATATTTAATTATTATTATTCAATAAAAGTAAATTATGGGTAGCAATTCCACATATATTTAAGATTTTCTTTCTTTTTATAAATATAACTCTTAAAATATATTTTAATCAATATAGCTTAATAATAATGTGTGTGAGAACATATTAAATTATAAAAAACATAAATTTTACAATTTTTCTTTAACGTCACAGAAAATTATATAAAATTTGAAAGTTTCGTGTGTATTTACAAATCTTAATTTAATAAGAGAAATAAAATTGAAGTTAATTTTAAAAGAACATTAAATATTTTTTTTATGTAATTTTTAAAGATATATGTGTGAATAAATATCACGAATGATTGAATGGAATGATGAATGAAACAAAGTCCCGTATTAGAAATCTAAGGATTTTTACTGGGAACAGGGAAATTGTTTTTGTGTTATATTTCTAAAATATAAAAGAATCGTTTACTTCAAAAAAAGGAATGAGTTGGTTGCGTGTGAAACTAATGGAATGTACTAAACTGAAAATTATACAACACAGAAAGTTAAAGAGGAAAATAAATTTATTAAATTCTCACATACGAGATGAAAAGTCACTGAAAAAGTTAAGACAAGCTCAATAATTATTTTACTTCACTAAGAATTAATAAAATCAGAACACTTTTGCTTAACAACTATTTATATAAAGAAACTTTGTTTTTCATATATTACACTAAAATGAGGTAATACAATATATATTTTTATAGAATATTGCTCGTGAACATAATTTTTTTAAAGAATTCGCAAGAAATTGTGGAGAATTTTCTGAAATCTACAGAACACTCCATTTTAGTGGATTATTTTTTAGACTAATATCCTGTGTATATTTTTAAATGCAAAATAGAAAATTTCATATTGTTCAGATTTTTTTCTACCAAAATTTTGCAATGTGTTTGATATTAATTGCAGAAGTAACTAAGTGATTTTTTTCTGAGACTTTCATTAAAAATATTTATAAATATTTTAGTAAGATTTGAAAATTTTTAAAATTAAGGCAAAAAGTAGCATTGCTTTGCTATTGCTAAAACCATACATATATTCTGGTTCAACAAAATGCCATACCGTTGGCATAAGTGAATTAAACCTTTGTAGTTTAAAGCACAAAAATGGGAAAATTATCGATGTTATATTAATATACATGGCATTTGCTGTAGTTGAAAACAAACAAATTTTTTTCTTTTTATTAGGTTGGGGAATAATTTCATTGCGTATTTACTAAAGACTTTTATTTAAACATAACACAATAATTACATCAATACTTTAATCAAATATATATTCGCCGTTGCTGCTTACAACCTCTTGCCACCCCTCGACCAATTTGTTGAAGCCGTTCCACCAAAAATCGCCTAGTCTGAAGTCAAAGAAGTTGTTGAGCCAGTTTTTAAGGACCTCTTGGTGCACTGGTAAATGCTCGAAAAGAATGCCACAGTCAACAACTACATTGCCCAGCTACACTGCGTGAATGAGGCTATTTAACTGAAAACACCTGATTGATATGGTCAAACCATACTACTTCACGACAACGCAAGGCCCAATGTAGTCAGAGCCGCACCCCAAGAGCTCGAATGGAAAGTCTTTCAGCATCCGCTGTTTTCTCCGGACCTTGCACCGACCGATTACCATCTTTTCCACTCCTTGTCAAACCATATGAAGGGCGTTACCTTCGATAACATGGAGGTCCTTAAAAACTGGCTCAACACTTTCTTTGACACCAGACCAGGCGATTTTTGGCGAAACGGCATCAACAAATGGGTCGAGAGGTGGAAAGAGGTTGTAAACAGCATCGGCAAATATATAATTGATTAACTTATTGATGTAATTAATATTTTTTGTTTAAATAAATGTTTTTGGTAAAAACGCAACGAACTTACTCCCCAACCTAATACAACCGTTGAAGAACTTTAATTTACAAATGATAATAGGTTAGATATTAGAAAAAATGTACTCCCAACAACACACATAAAAGCTTCATTTATCCATAAATGAATGTTATCTATTTATCCATTCCACTGCATAGAGTGACTAGTAAGTTAATAAAAAAACTGCTACATGTTCTTAATCAACGTTACAGAGAAGAGAATTCGAAGGATTTTATTTCTCAAAGAAAAAAAAATAACTTTTGTATTCAACTATTTAAAACTCAACAGATAATGTTAATATTTCGAATGGATATCAAGGTAACTTTACAAAATGATGGAAGTTTATTAATGTAAACTAGTATCCCTTACCTAAAAACCATACGGTCTGCACATTTATCAAAGGAGTAGTTTTCTGAAAAAAAGATTTTCATAAAGACAACACCTTTGGAACTCTTTGCTAAGCAGACTTGAATTTCTGTACAGTTTTGCTGAATGTTTAACAAAATTTTAAGAAACGTTCTTAGAGCATGCATTGATAATTTCTGCAAAGTCCAATTTTCAAATAGTAACGTTTTTTTTTAATTCTCCATTAGATAAACTTTTTCCAAATTAATCCATCGTGATCAATTCATTATTTATCTTGTCCAAACTGATAGGATATTATAAATAGGGAATTATAACTAATTCTAATGCACTTTACATAAGAGTCTCATTTGATTAAAACGGATATACTGTCATAGTCTAATAATAACACTTCAAACTCTGAGGTCAATCACGTTATGAAAAGTTAGTAACGTCTTACTGAAACGAAAAATAGCAAAAACTGCAAATTCTCTATTTTTCTTTTATCAGAAATATAATATGCAATTCGTCTATCAATCTTTTTGTTAGCATTAGTGAAACTTTTTCAATTATTTATATGTTAAATTAAAATCATATTCATATCATATTTATATGTTTTTCATTACCAAATACTATTTCTCTTAACAAAATATGTTGCATTAAGTATTTTTATAGAAATATCAAAATATTTGAAGACTAAATCATTTTACATTCTTTTGCTTTATTGTAATCGAATTTTATTGTTGTTGTCGTGTGCCAGCTAGGTTGGCATTATGGAGTGCGTTGATCCACTTTTCCAACTGAACCATATTTAGGTGTGGAGTCCGATTTCCTCAGTACACACATGCCATAGTTACCCGTTTATAGGGTAGGCAACCATTCACAACCCATTCATACAAGAAAAGGACAGGATAGATAGAGAAAGTGCATCCATGCTCGAATCGGGAATTGGAACCAGGACCTCCCTATCCGCAGTCAGGCACGTTGTCCACTAGAGAAGTTGCACGGCATTGCAATAGAATAAAACTTTAATTAAAATAATGTAAACACCTTAACATCTTATTATATTTAATAATAATGTAAAAATAAGCAGTATGAGAAAAGAATCATCTTTTTTTTTTTATGCTCACTGAGAACTTTTCTTTACGTAATAAAATTATAAACGTTCATTATTAATGAAGCAAGTCATAATATGGTGGTAGTATTTTTATAAATATTAATACACATAAGATAATCTAAGCAATTCTAGACTGTTTGAAATCAACGGAAATTTCATTTAATAACCTACTAGTTAAAGTTTGCTTTCTCTCACAATTGGCTTATTTACTTTAATTAAATATAGTTGCAAGTTTATGCATTCTCCAAAGATTTGTTAATTAATTCAAATACCATGAGGAAAATTTAAATCACGCTCTTATGAGCATTTAATTCTGTTGTCGCTTTATTAGCATGAAATTTCCCAGTCTTCACAGGCAAAGGTTAAATTTCTTGCATTACATGAAACTTTCAGGAACATTTCATAACTTAAATAAGGTTGTATATTGCAAGTATTCAGATTCTTAAAGCGTGAAATGCAATACTAGTAAATAATCTTGCCATGCTCTGCTTAACTAATGCCTTAGATAAAGGAAAACCGTATCATATTTGGTTGGTAAAATCACATTGAATCTAATGTTTACATATTGAGTTTAGGTGAACACAATTTCTGTTTCATTAAATAGACCAAATATATATTAACGTATTTAATTATCAGTAAAGCGAAAATGTCATTATTGAAGAGCAAATGTGAAATTTACATATTTCGATTAATATTTATTTGAAATTATATTAGAATGTTTCAATTATTCACTTGCGTCACTGTTTGTGGTATAGTTTATCTCTAAAATTATCTATAAACAGCTAAACTTTTTATATAAAATGTGCAACTGAATTTCAATTATTAAGGAAAAAATCATTAATTCTTTTCTTCCTTAGTATTTATTAATGTGATTAAGATATACTCAAAATTACATAATTAAAACTTGATTATTTTCAAATGAGAGTTCTTTAAAATGAATAAAAATGCATACGATATTACTTCTTTTTCCTGTGATATGTAATTAAAGTGAATTAATAGTTTCAATATTTTATTAATATAAACTGGATTTTCTCCATAAAATTATCTTTAAATAGTTTTATACACTTTTTTTTAAATTTGTGTTATAAAAATAAGCTACATTTCATAACAATTATTGTCTATAAATAACAACTTGAATAAAAAAAAACCTCAAAATTTTCTTTCATATCTTCATTAATTTTGAATTTGAGAAAAAAATAAGGATTTTTATTCCACTAATATAACATAATATACTCAATACCATAATCAACATAATAACCCTTAATATCACTGACAAAAATTATAGCTGTTTCTATGTTTGTGATTTTAATAAATAATGATAAAATCATAAATGTAATTCAACCTTGAAAATTATAACAATATTTTTAAATATTTTGTTTTCAACAATCATTTATCAAATAAGCAGACTTTTGCAAATCTTGTAATAAAATTTGATATTAATAAAAAAACTGTGATTACATATTTCTTTATTTACTTATATCAACTTAATTTTAAACATGTTATACACCAGATATAATTAAAAGAATTTATTTTTCCCTACTCCTTGAAAAACAACAATTAAATTTTTAGACATTATAACACATATTTCCTATATTTAACAGATTCATTCCAAACTCTAAATAAAAATTGTTATTTTCTTGATTAGATTTCATTCCTTAACGTAAAAGAAATTAAATAAGTTTCAAAGTAAGAGCAATTTTTATTTTTTCATAAAAGTTTCGATTATGTTGTGAATAATAACTGTATTAACTGTTTTGATTTACCTTTATATGGATGTAAAAATACTTTTCACATAAAATCGACTTGAGAGAAATGATTTAAAATGAAAATATTAATAAAAATTGAAAATACAATGCTGAAATGAAAAGACAATGCTGAAATTCCACAAATATATAAAAACAATCGGAAGTGTGATAAGTTATTTAATAATTAATTATCCTTTTCTCAAGCAGCAATTTGAAAATGCATTGCGATATAACTGTTCAGAATTTAATTGTATTATAATAGCTAGGAATATTTATTTTCAAACAATTATTAGAAAAAAATATAAAAGTCAATTATTTGGACCATAATGAAATATTAAAGAATATATGCACTTGCGTTGTTAATTCCAAATGTTATATACATTTAAAAAAGACAATATTATTATCATTATCGGGACATTACAAAAATGTAATATTTTGTAATCTCATTGATAATATGGAATTGACTTTCACTATGTAAACATTATTTATTTTATAAAGTTTAAAGTCAAATTTAAAGCATTTTAAGCAAAGATATCAGGAAACTTATTAGATAAAATATGCACCTATTGTTGGAAATTTTAAGCAAAAGTTTTCCTGTGACATTTCTATAAAAAAAAATTCTTTGCTTTATGTTTTCCATTAAAACCAAATATTATAGCATAAAAATTCATAAAATATTAGATCGCATAGTGATGAATATTTAATTTTTTTTCTGAATATTTAAATTTGTATCTTTGCGTAAAATTAAAAATAACTAATGCTAATTTTTAACTGCTTCTTCCTCAATGATATTAATATTTATTTATTTTTAATAGTTACGATGTATATATCTAATAAAAGGTTAACTAAACCAGATTCAATAGATTTTTAATTTATGAATGGTAATAATGCCAGTTATTACTTTTCTCATATCTATATTTATTATTTCCAAAATTCGATCATGGTGAAACCTGTTTTATGGTAATGGAATATTATAAACTGAACAAGAAGAAAATTGGTAAATATAATTTATTACATCATTACATTTACACGAGAAAGCGATATCCATTTATACAAATTCATAAATCAAAGGGATTCATAAATTTCATGAACAAAGAAATTAAGTAAAAGATTATACATTAGTATAATAAATAGATAAATGTAGCATTAGATAAATAGGTCGAATACTTGATATATTAGAGTAAAATAATTCAAAAGAATTCTCATTAGAATGTAATCTATGACTTTTATGATAATTAATAATATTATTAACAACAAATTGAGTCAATCAATGGGGAAATTTGAGGGTTATTGATTCTCATAATTTGGAAACAAGATTTAAATAAAAAAACCTCAAGATTTGATATGCAACCCCAATAGGCATCATTTTACTAAGAGGACACATTGAAAAGTTATTATTTCTCTTGGATTTATTACCCCATAAGCCTTTATTGAACACGATGGATGTTTGCTTTTGTGTCAGGAATCAAACTCACTACCTTTCAATTATGAGAACAATACCTTTCTCAACTAGGCCTCAGTGACCAAGAATATTTAACGCTATTATTAAATACATGAGTCCGAGATATGTGCCAAATATTTTTAAACTTTCAGTGATTTCAAAAAAGTTGAAGTTTATTTAGATTTAAATGCTGTTAACCTTAATGCAAAGTATTTTCTTAAGATTTCATAAGCAATTTCATTAACCAAAAATATAAAATTTTACTAATATAACATTTGTGTTTATATAATATAGAAAAACAAGCTTGTTTATGCATCACACAAATATTTTTAATTTTTTAGATATAAATTCCCTAAAATTTCAATTATGGAAACCAATCCATTCTTTAATTACAAGTTTTTGCCTTCAAATCATTGACTACATATCTGAATTGTAATTTGTATGCATACAAATTCCTTACCTACGTAGAAATATTAAGAACGCAAACAAAACTGAAAGCAGCACTTGACGCATGCAAGCAACTTTTTACATTAACTTTGACTATATAGACAATATTTTATCATATATTTCACATCATATGTAATCAATAGTAAATTAGTTCTTATTTTATAATTTTGGTTTGTTAGACACATTTATTACTCCAAGGTATAAGAATTCAGCCATAAAATGTCATTCCATTCCAAAGTTTTATTACAAAAATAAAGCAAATTTGATTCTAATTAATTTTGTAGGAATCATACTACCATAATCTAATTTTACCACAATATTGTCATAATCTATATATTTATTAAACATTTTTTAAATATTTTAATGGATGTAAGAATTCGAATCAGAAAACCAGGAAAGATCATAAAAATTTTACTAGTGGCATCTTCATTAGAGGAATAAGCAGCAGTGATGGTTATCAAGATTGGAAAAGATAATTCCTGGTAAAAGACGTTAGTAGTTTTACACTTTTTCCAAACCTATTTATCAGTGATAAAAAAATTGACTAAGGATATTTAGCACATTCAAGTGTCCCATTGATTAAGACAATGAATTTTATGGGCAATAGGCTTTGCTATTTTAAAGGCAATTAAATTAATAGTAATGGGGCATTTCCAGTAGATAGCCAGAAATTCATTTATTTGCAATAGGTATTTCACTGTCTTCATTTTAACATAGTTTCATCATTTTAAGAGCATGAAAGGAATATTTAAAGTTGTCTAATTCTGCGACTTCTGTAATATCCTCCGTTGCTTCTTAAACACATCAGTATAAATGTAAGTGATCATCTCATCTTAATGACTGCTAATTTTGTAAAAGAAACTAATCTACTTTTTGTTATTGAAAGTAGTAATTTCGTAACTCTTTATTAAATAAAAAATCAAGGGAAAGAATTACTTTTAGCACTTTCTTTCCACTCATAATATACGGGAGAGTAAATGACAAGATTTTATGAATGGAATATTTATGCAAGGTCTGAAAGTCAGATATTTCATTATTATTTACAAGGCAGAAGCAGTGATTAGAAATTTACAGCTCAATGCACCAAATACGAAAAGTAGTATTAACAAATTCTTTCGGATCATTGTAACTGTTAACGTCATCTATCAGAATGTAAGGAAAAGGAGGATGATTCATTAATTTATTTGAACCATCTTGAGAAAAAACATTGCAAAGAAGTAAAAGATATAACATATAGCAATTAAAATGAAGTAAAGTTCATTTTAAAGTTGACCAACTTGCAGTGACTTGTGCAAAGGATGCACGGTGTTAAACATTTCTTGACAGAAAGGTTGGATTTACACAGTGGATTTCTATTATTCAGACCTGAACATATTAAGTACATGTAGCTTATGTTCCCCAGAATATTTTAAAATGCCCAAACCTATCTTAATTGAAACACAGTATAGGGTTTGGATTATAAGTTCTGACAGTGGAAATAAGATAATCCTCTTTTACCGAGTGGGGTAGATTGGGGCAATTAAATATTATTATCAAGCATTTAGAAGGATTCGCCACGATGGATGAAGATTCATTAGACAGCTCAAATCTTTTTGATTTAATTTCTTCTACAATCTCAACTTCAATTTCTAACAAAAGAACAGTCTTTGAAATCATCCTACAATATTTATCACGTGATTTGTGGCATGAGACTACGAAATTGATTTTACCAAATGTTTGTACGGATTAAGAAAAAAAACTGACTGCAGAGCTTAAGAATTTTTGATCAGTAGATCATGGATCTCAGTTTTTTTATGTAATTATGATTTTTAACTGAAGTTTTATTATGTTTTAAGTGTTCAGAATAATTTAATTAATTTTAACTTTTTTTTCTCTGTTTTGGATTAGTGTGAGGTTTGGACAATTTCATAAACTTTTTATCAACTTTCAAGTTAGTTCTAATGTGTTAAACCATTATCATGGCTTGAACATTTAAGACCGATGTAAAAGAATGTGTCAATTCTAATGCTGAACCGCCGATCATAGAGTATAGCAAGGAAAAGCGTTTGATGGCTAACTATATCTGGAGAGGCAATCAGTCATAGCATTTACCTCAGGGACATCACCAGTGTAAAGACACCCATCAAATTTTATTTTGTATATTATTTTATATTTTCGTTATACAGGATGGTAATGATCTTATGATGATTTCGTATAACTTTGTTATTACTGTTTTGATATAGTTAAATGTTAACGTTGAAAATAAAAATATCATAGATTGACAACAATTAACTGTTTACATTATTGTCATCATTAAAACATCCTGTGTTCTCTTTGCCAAATATAATATTATACGTTAAGAAGAGGGTCTAGCACAAACCTTTGCGCAAATAATAACTTCCTGGTCCAGATATATCACCAACTGATTGACTGAGAGTACATTCCTTGCTCCCATTTTTTTACAGAGAAACTAGTGCCAAGAAGAAGGACCCCAGTACACTAATCTCTGCTTACTAAAGACTTTACATAGACAACATATGGGGTGAAATTCAGAAATGAGATACTCACCTTTAACAAAAGCAGGTAAGCTCTCTGAGATGTGTATTTACTTGGAATCCTTTTCTACACTGTAATCTGTACAATTGAACCACTGTATGACTTCCATTTAACTAAAATATATTTGATTTCACCAAGACAAATTAATTTTTCTCTAAATTTATTCTTCTTTATATATGAAGTTTCGTTCCACCCACACCCTTTAAATCTACATATATACGTGCTCGTTAAATCTGTGGAATCGAAAGTCTTGTGGTCGGCTGTTGAGTAGTTACCATGGGTGCAATGGTCTGGAGAAATTTACTCCTTCTTCAGATCAATGTCAAAATAGAGGGAGTAGATCCTCTATTGCTGCCATTTATTGGAGGATTTGAAGAGCAAAAGTCGTACTTTCACCTTCATGGTGCTCTGATTAAACGAAAGACATATCCCAGTTGACTTAAATTTGCATAGCCAAGGCATAGCGAGCTTGGCTTGTCCAAGTGTCATTAGTAACAACAACAACAAAAATCTACATAAATACAATTTACTTATTTATAAATCCTTCCTCCCCCCCCCAATTGCATGATACTCACTTCAAGTAGTTTGAATTCCTGGGACTCGCACTGTGGCATAAGATATATGTAGCACCAAACGTGGATTGGCATTAAAACTGGAAGGACCTCCTTTTCAAATACAAAATCATCAAAAAAATTTTTAAAAACTAAGAAGATTTTCTTCTTTTCCCATTTCACATGGGATATCTGTCTTAAATAACTTTGACATAGTATTCTACAATACAATAAAATTCTTCTCATCTTCAAGAAAAGCTAATATACAAGAATCTCCTTTAAACATCTCTTTGACTACATAGAAAATATGTAAAAGTCAATCAGTTTCCATGAACTATTAATTATTATTGCTAATATTACTTTTATATTTTTTATAACTACTAAATTAATATTATTTTATATATAATATATAATATTATTTTGAATTATATAAATTTAAAAGAAGCCTCATCTCGCGATTTATTATAATGTAAGTACAAGACAAGTACTAAATAATACAAAGTTTTGAAAATATATGAACAAATAAATTTGCTGTAATTTTAGGTCTTGGAATTTGTCATAGAGTTTGATTTAAATCTTTTTTTTATAAAAAAAATGTATATTATATTAATAATACACTAATTTTAAAATATACAAACAAAATATATTAATTTAATTTTATTTATACTTAGTAATGTTATAAAAGGAATTTAAAATTCAGTTTAGCGTCATATATGTTGCAGTATTGTGTAAATTTCACTAATTCAAATGATACTTCATATTTAATATTTGAGTAAATTTATTAATATTACATTTTTTACAGTTTAAACCATACTATATTTGACTTTTCTCTTCAACCACGCAAACTATATAAATTTTACAAAAATACTTCCTTTTTTTAACCCTACAAAATCTAAACAAGATAAATATATTTTATGATGTTATATAAAAAGTCGCAAACTTACTTTTGCAATTTCTTCTATAGAAAATGTTTGAAGAAATTCTTGGAAACAATTTATCTCAATTTTTAAGAAAAACAGTGAATAAAAGTAGTTTGTATTCCAATGGTTATTTTTCGAAAAAATATCAAATTATGATACATTAAAAAATCTAATACTTATATGTTTATAATTTAGTATTATTTATTTTCATTTATTTAATTTTGTAAAAATAAATTAGATATATTATTTAATAGCAATTATTTAGCACTAATTAAAGCCTTTTACCAAATCATCTTGGACAGCAGGCAACCAAGCTCAATGGAGAACTGAATGGTTAAATTTTGAACAACAGTTTATGGATTCCATTCTTACTTTTTTGATTAGATGCACTAGTTTGGTATTATTATGTATAGTGTATGTTATAAACAGAAAAATTTATTAAATAAGTTTATTTTCTTAATTTTAATTACTTTACTTTCTTGAATAATTTTTCTCATTTTATCATGTAAAAATGTATAACAGAAAAAATTACATTAACAACAAAGAATAATAATTATATATCCAGGGAGTCCAGTGTATTAAAAGTAATTAGTATTTAGTATTCCAACTTCTTAAAAGTTAACAAATTCAATAATCCTTATAGATAAATCTACGGGAAATACGAATGTAGTGTCATGAATAAAAATCATTTTAACTTGAATTTCAATAATTTTCATTTGCTTATATTATGATGTATGCTTAAAGAAACTATTATCCTACTTTATTTATATCACGAATTAATAGCTTAAACAATGTTGATGTCTATTATTAGGTATAACAAAAGATACACTTAAATTGAGTGGGGATTTCTGAATTAAAATAAACTACCATTAAGAAATTACATTTAATATTTTATCGCTTAAATAAAACTAAAATAAAAGCAATTTAATACATTTGTCAAACAGTAATAACTATTCACAAGTATGAATGCAAAACAATGTAAACTGAGCAGTATAAATCTTTAATTTCAATTTCATTATACGTTAATTTCTGACATTTAAAATTTGATCATTTGTTTTAGAATAAAACTGGTGTCCATAAAAGTGTTCTTTTTCTATGTATTGGCACACAGAAACGACACGTCCGTTGTTTTGAAATTTTATTGTTTGACTGACAAAAGAACGATGGTTTGTGTTAGCGCCATCTGGTGCACAAAGAAATTAAATGTTTACATTGAGTATACAGGGTCGGAACATGCCGCCCACCTTGAAATATTATTTCAAAGAAATAGGTTATGTGCAACATACATATACAAATAAAGATTAGTTATACAACATTAATGAACATAAATGAAAAAGTATATAACAAACACATGAATGAAGAAAAGTTTTATATGTTAATATAAAATCGAGTATAAAGTTGTACATACATAAAAAATGAAATTTTATTTAAATTGAAGCATGAAATTGGCATTACACAGGAAGTTGGCATAATTTTGTTATGTTTCTTTTGTATATACCATCTGATGTTTTAAGCGTTACTACCCTAACATTATTGTCAAGTCCAGGGTGCAATTTAATTATTCTACCCATTTTCCATTTTGTTGGGGGTAAATTGTCCTCTTTTAAAAGGCATAAATCATTTATTTGATAATTTTTAGTCGGCAGTAGCCATTTTGGCCTTTGTTGCAACCGTGTGAGATATTCTTTATGCCAACGTTTCCAAAACTGTTGCACCATTTTTTGAATATGCTGCCATTTTGAAAGAAAAGATATGTTTGTATCGACGTAATTTGGTTCAGGAAGGCTTGTTAAAGCCCTACCAATAATAAAATGGCCAGGTGTTAAGGCTGATAAGTCATTTGGATCGGTAGATAATGCAGTTAAAGGTCTAGAATTAAGACAAGCCTCTATTTGAGTTAGCAATGTTTCAAATTCTTCATAAGTTAGTTTTGTCTCCCCTATAACGCGTTTTAAATGAAATTTGGTAGACTTTATGCCAGCTTCCCATAGTCCACCCATGTGAGGTGCACCTGGAACATTTAAATGCCAATTAATACCATTTTCAGACATAAAATTGTTTACATTTTGATTATAATTTTTGGAGTTCATAAGTTTCTCAATTTCCATGAGTTTGCGCTTTGCACCAATAAAGTTGGTACCGCAGTCACTGTATATATCACTACATTTACCCCTACGAGAAATAAATCTCTTAAGCGATGCAATGAACGCATCTGCAGATAAGTCGGTAACTAATTCTAGGTGTATAGCTCTTGTAGTAAAACAAACAAAAAGTGCTATATACCCTTTGTATGATTTAGAGCCTCTACCTTTACATGCTTTAATTTGAAAAGGACCTGCATAATCTACTCCACATCGCAAGAATGCAGGAGCAGGAGAAATGCGAGAAGATGGTAAATCACTCATCATTTGATTGGTTACAGAAGCTCTTATTCTACAACATTTTACACATTTTCTGATTACATGCCTAATTACGTTTCTAACGCCTACAATCCAATATTGTTCTACAATAGATGATTGAACAAGTTGTGAACCAGCATGCAAAAGATTTTCATGAAAATGTTTAACAATGAGATCAGTTAATATATGCTTTGTTGGAAGCAAAATAGGATGTTTCTGATCGTATACTAGATTTGCATGTCTCAAACGACCACCTACTCTAAGAATACCTGAATTATCAAGAAACGGATTTAGAGATAAAATTTTACTATTACACGATATTGTTTTATTTTTTTGTAATGCATTGATCTCATTATTAAACTCATTAGTTTGAACTATTTTTATCAACACATGCACAGCATTAGTTAATTCACAAGTTTGTAAAAATCCAGTTAATTTGTTCATAGGATTTCTGCAATTGTTCACAAATCTTAAACACAAAGCTGTTATACGTTTAAGTTTAGAAAAAGATGAATATTTACGAAAAATATCAATATCAGTAAAGGAATGTTTGTTTTCTGTGGTTGATTGTAAAGTACAATACCTTTCTTCTGGAACAGGATCACTAACTGGTAGTTCAGGCTGCTTTATCTGAAAAGAAAGTGAATTATAAAGAAAATTTGGACCATTTAACCATAATGAAGAAAGTAGTTCAGAAGATGATGTGCCACGAGTAGCAAGATCAGCAGGATTAATGTCTCCACTAACATGATGCCATTGGGTAGGGGAAGAAAGAGTTTGTATTTTTGCCACTCTGTTGGCCACAAAGCATTTCCATCGGCTGGCAGAAGAACCAATCCAGGATAGAACGATGGTAGAATCTGTATAAAATTGAGCTTGGGAAATAGGTGTTTTCATAGCTTTGCAAGTGAAGTCCATCAATTTAGTTAACAGCAGAGCACCACATAGTTCCAATCTCGGAAGTGAAACAGTTTTAAGTGGAGCAACCTTTGTCTTAGCTATTACTAGATGAACTTTAATTTCACTGGTACTTGAAACTGAGCGACAATAAATTGCCGCTGCATATGCCTTTTCCGAGGCATCACTGAAGCCATGTAGTTGAAATTGGTTATTTGAATCACAAAATAAGAATCTGGGGATTTGAATGTCTTTCACGAACAAAGGTTTTTCTGTAAGTTGCTTCCATTCATATGCTATGGCTGAAGGAATAGTATCGTCCCACTGCAATTGATTTTTCCAAAGTTTTTGAATTATTAATTTATACTGAATAGTAATTGGAGATAACCATCCAAGAGGATCAAATATTTTTGCAATTGTTGAGAGTAATGTCCGCTTAGTTAAGTTATCTTCAAGAGATGGTTGATTAGTTTTGAAGAAGAATACATCCAACTCAGGTTGCCAAAGTAGTCCCAATGTTTTCACAGTTTCATCATTGTCTAAGCTTAAAGAAGTGTTTGATAATCGTAAATCTGGATCAATTGAGTTCAAAAATTCTTTAGAATTTGAAGCCCATTTTCTCAAGGGAAATTTGGCACTTGACAACATTTGTATTAATTGTTGGTGCAGTTCTATGGCTTGGGAAACTGAATTCGCTCCAGACATAAGATCATCAACATAAAAGTCCTCGAGAACTGCTTTAGAAGCTAATGGATACTTCTCTGCTTCTCCTTCTGCTAATTTTTGTAGACATTTTATAGCCAGGTATGGTGCTGAGGCGGTGCCATAAGCCAGTCTAGTTAATCGATAATCCTTCACTGCGTCATATTTTGATTTGCGCCAGACGATTCTTTGGAAATCTGAATCTTGTAAAACTACTTGTCGATACATTTTTTCAATATCTGCAGCAACCGCTATTTTATGCATCCTAAATTTAATAAGCAATGTAGTTAAATCAGACTGTATTTGCGGTCCCACCATGAGTATATCATTAAGAGAAACACCATTAGATGATTTAGCAGATCCATCAAACACTACCCGGAACTTGTCACCACTTTTGTTGGGAACTGGATGGTGTGGAAGATAAAAGCTAGATTTGGCTGGAACATTAACTTCACTTTCAGGAATTAATTCCATGTGTCCCAGTTTTATGTAGTCATCCATGAATTTATGATATTGTTCAAGTAGAGATTGATTTTTAGAAAAGCGACGTTCAATTTGTTGAAGACGGCGCAATGCAATGTCTCTAGATGATCCAAGCTCATTGTTTGAGTCATTAAATGGAAATTTGACAGTGAATCTGCCTGTAGAATCACGAAAGAATGTTTTTTCGAAGTGATTTTCACATGCGATTTCTTCCTTTGAATAAGGTTTTGTTTCAGAAACTTCTTCTAGTTGCCAAAATTTATCAAGTTGATACTCGATTGTGGTACAACTAGCGTGATTTGTAATTATTGTTTTTGAGATGTTGTTTGTTTTGCCTAAAACAACCCATCCGAAAATTGTCTCTAGTGCAGTTAATGAATGTCCAGGAATAGTAATGTTTTTATTGATCATGATTTCTCCAAACACATCTGCACCTAGGAGAATGTCTATAGGACCAGGCTGCAAGCAAGTAATATCGGCCAATTGTATTTCTTTGAATGAAGTTAATGCTGAAGCATCAATTTTGAATTGAGGAAGGTCACAAGTGATTTTGGGTATAATTAATGCATCTACAGTGATATGTGTGTTTTTATAAAATAGAGATGATATTTGCAATGATACCGAACCTGAGACCTTACCTACATTTTGAGAACTAAGCCCATCAACATTAATGTTAACTCTATTACGTTTAAGTTGCAATAAATTTACACAACTTTCCCTAATAAATGAGCCTTGGCTGGCTGAATCGATAAGAATTCTGCATTTATGTAATGTACCATTAATGTCCTTAACATTAACAATTGCTGTTGGCAATAAAACTGTTTTTGTTACAGGTACAACTACATTATTGCTACTAATAGAAATTTCATCTGTTGTTTGTGTGTCAGTTTTTGTATCATGTGTATTTTTTGAACACAATAATGTATTATGCGGTTTCGAACATAATTTACACATGCTTGCGCGACATTTAGAAACAGGATGAGTTTTATTATCTTTTAAACAATTAGCGCATAAATGGTGTTTTTTAATTACATTCCATTTTTCTTTTACTGGAAGATCTAAAAAACTATCACAATGATATAATCGCGAATGAGAATCATTTCGACAATAAATGCATAAGTTAGAAACGATCTGAGATGAAAAAGAATATTTATTTTGTTTTTGATTTGCAATACTTTTCCCATCAAATTGACCTACTTTATCTTTTTGGCACTTTGCCAAAGACGAAAGCGCACACGATCTATTCAACATGAATGTTTTGAATTCAGCGAAAGAAGAAACTTTTTTGTTCGATTGTTCTAACGCCCATACTCTCAGTGTTTCATTATCAAGCTTACTCTTTAGAAGAAAAATAATAATTGTATCCCAATGCTCAACAGGCTGTTTCAGGATTTTCAATGTATCAATACATTGCTGTGTTGTATCAATTAATTTCCTCAAACCTGCTGCTGATTCATGTTTAAGAATAGGTTGAGAAATTAATTTATTTAATGCTGCGTTTATGATTTCTGTTTCGTTTTCGAAACGCTCAGTAAGCATATCCCAAGCTAATTTGAAATTCTCATCTGTAATTTGAATAGACTGTAATAATGTATATGCTTCTCCCTTAATGGAAAGTTTAAGGTATTGTAATTTTTGACTATTACTTAAACTATCATTATTACCAACACTCGATAAAAATAAATCACGAAAAGAAATCCAATCTATGTAATTAGAAGTGAAAACTGGTAATTCTATTCTAGGAAGTTTAACATTGTTGACATTAGTTAATTCTTTATGACAATCATTTTTAGAAAGTTTCCTTGATTCGTCTTTAAGAATAATTTTTAGATTATTTATTTTAGAAAGCAGTTCATGCATTTCGCTTTCAAATGTATCGAATTCTGAATCAGAACATGCATAAAGAATATCATTATTTAGTTTGTTTATTTCATTGTCTAAAGAATTTACGTTATTTTCATACACTTCAATAATAGAAAGAGAATTTGTTTGATTTTGTAAGCTATTTACTTGCGAAATTAAACGAGTTAGCTTACCTTTTATGATCTTTTTGGTTTTAAGGAGGGTATCCATTTTGGTTTTGTGACCTTCACTCAATCAATCGTTTTGTTGTTGTTTTTTGATTCAACAGTCGTTGGCCGCTTCTATGTATTCACCATAACAATTTTAAAGCTAGTTTCATACTCCTGCAGTAGACGGACCATAATATTGGCACACAGAAACGACACGTCCGTTGTTTTGAAATTTTATTGTTTGACTGACAAAAGAACGATGGTTTGTGTTAGCGCCATCTGGTGCACAAAGAAATTAAATGTTTACATTGAGTATACAGGGTCGGAACACTATGACTACTTGAGAAATCATTTGAGAGACATAACATTTAGAAGATTGTATTTCCACTTAAAACACTGACAACAACATAGTTGGGTAAAAAGGAATCCAATACCTAGAGTATAGACTCAAAAAAGGTTTGTTTCTTAATACGTAGTATCTTTACACATCATTGTCAATCAAAGTGGAAGGGAAAAACAAGCAGTTGTTTCCTACTGTGCAATATACATTCTCCTTCTTCCAAATGACCTCGCGCATTGCTTCTCTATACTCAGCCCCACGTTGGCTATTTTTTTTTTCGAGAAAAATTGCTTAGTATTCAATTAAGCTCTGTTTTACTTGTTGGGTGTTCTCCAGAGCATGTAATCATTCGGCAAAGCGTTTTCCCAAGATATCAAAAACATGTTCTTTGATATTTAAATCCAGTTAATATGCTTTGTAAGCTTCCCATACAACACAATTTAGTTCAGTAGACGTCGATATGGCACCATCTGGAGGATATACTCTAATCCAGCAGACGTCTCTTTTTGGTCCAGTTTAGATCCATGGCACACGTCAAATATCCACCTATTTTACGTCCATTATACGTCTACGAGATATCGGCATTGGACGATTCATGGGCAAAATTTAGATGTATTTATACGCACTGCGCTGTACTAGGTAGTTTTTATGGATATATTTTAGATGAGGCTTGTTTACTAAATTCTTTTTCTAGTGGCTCAATTTTTATACTCTACACAATGTGAAAACTTACTTTTTAATTAATTTAATCTTTTTTTATGCATTTGTTAATTTTTTCTTTATTTGCTATGAAGTGGCTCGATTTATTTTTTATTTATATCTTATATAAAGTGTCATAGAATTTTCTTATTAATTATAATTAAATTACTTTAAATACTTATAATTTAATAGGTAATATTTTGAAATTTGTATTTTATACTGTTAAAAATAAAACTATTTTTTCCTTTTCTTTAAAAATATTAAAATACATTCCACAAGAAATTCTTATAGGAAAAGTAAGATATTTAATAATAATTGTGATAAGTGTAATTACGTTTGTATAAATGTATATTAATACATTCTAAAACAATATTTTTTTCTTAGGGGACTGCTTGTGAAAACAACAATACTCTCTCTCTCTGGAAAGCCTTTAAAACTAAATTTTAAAACGATTATCAAAAATATTCTTGCAAATCAGCAACCTAAATAAATAGTAAAAATTATTTTCAAATATTTTGGAAACAATTTTCAGCAATATTATAATTACATTAATTCAACTTGATCAGTAAAACTGATTACAGTAAATTTCATTTTCAGTAAAAAATTTCAAAATAATCTCAGCAAAAAAACTCAAATTTTCTTCATTGATTTCTGACTTTCAGCAAATTCATAATAACAATTTTTAGAAATGTTTAACTTTTTAATTACATCTATGCATTAATCTCCTAAGAGACTAATTTCTGAGATAGATAGCCCATTTAATATTTTATCCATTGGAATTGTTCAAATAACAGAAATTACAAAATGTTTAAAATTTGTAATTAATCTTCAAATGATCAAATCAAGTGTTTAGATTAATAGGTAAAGTTTGACGTTACCATTAAAAAATTTAAATAATCAAACAGGGAATCGAATTAACATATTAAACTCAATTTAAATACAAATATTATTTACTAAGAGATATAAATTTTTTGATTAAACATTTTTATCATTTTTACAATAATTAATTTTTAATGAAATTTAATACATAAAATGTTCTTTTACAATTTGCACTCAGTAGAAACAAATTGTCATGATTTTAATCCTTAAAAGAGGATTTATTTTCTCTGGCTCCTTATTAGTTCTAAATAAGCTTAAATAATAATATTGAAAAATTTAAATTTTGGTGAATGTGAAAACACAGTATATAAAAGTTTTCTTTTTCTGATGGGACTAAATTTAAAATAAGCGAAATATTTTAAATTTAATCTCATCCTCAGATAATTAAATTTGTTATTCTCGTCTAATTGAAAGCGAGAAAAAAATTTAGAATTTATAAATGAGGTATTTTTTTCTCTTAAAATACAATTAATTCAACTTTATAAACCAAAGTAATTAAAGTATAACAAAAAGATATTTAAAATTATAGCTATAAAATGCTTAATATTTATAAATAATTAATTATTTCAATATATTTAAAATTAGGTTCAGCTCATCAATTTTTTATGCATTGCAGAACAGCGTATGAAACACTTTCTATTAAAAAAAGTAATCTACAATCAACATTTAATAATAAATAACTGATATTTACTGTGATGAAAGGTGCATATGTTTTAAAATATTCAAATTAGGTCAATAAAGATGCCAGATATTTAATACAACTAAAAACCATGTTATTGCATGAAACGTAAATCCCATTCAGTTTTTGTAAGTACAGAACTGTACAATGCGCCAAGCGTGCGATAAAGAGCGCCAAACTGGCTTAACGGTTTAGGATTACGTTGTTGTTGTTGTTGCTTATCCTCCGTGTCTGACGGAGTCAGACTAGATCCACGAGTTCGTTGACTGTAAGGAAGTCGAAGACTAAAAGAGGATTGCTAAAGAGATCCTCCCTAGAGAGACCCATGCAATCCAAAAGATGCTCAGGAGAAGCCTGATGATTTTGGCACTTGGTGCAGGTGACGAAAGTTTTCCTGCCCTCGTTGAAAGAGAGGCACTTAATATGACCGCTAGCAAGTCTTGAGAGAACAGTCCGGGTACGTCTGTCACATGGGAGGTCAAGGGACAATCCCGGTTTTGATCCCTTGTACCAATTATGGGTGGGGGTGTTTTCCACTCCTCCGAGATTTTTGATTTTTCCCGGGAGTATAACTCCAGAAAAGTAAGTGTGGAAGAGGGAGTATTTGAAATCCTGCAACCCTCCTTAGCAAGATTATCGGCCATTTCATTCCCGTGGAGATTCACATGTGAAGGTATCCATTGCAAGTGAACATCATGATTAAGTGAAATGAGTTTTAATTTAAGCAGGATAGAGTTGCTGATCTTGTCGCCTACAAGAAGCCAATTACTAAGATGGTGGAGAGAACTACGGCGGTCAGACAAGATCCATAGGTCACCATAATCCTCTTCAGAAAGAAGAGCTTCTAGTCCCAGGTGTATTGCAATCGATTCACTTCTGAAGACAGAGCAGTGATTGGGATTGCGACGAGAAAGAGTCAAATTGGTGTGAGGGGTTTCAATATATATGCCACTACCTGCTAGAATATTAATTTTACTACCGTCAGTGAAGATTTTGATGGCATTGTTAGGAATGTGGCTTAGGTTTTCCATTGTCAGTTGTCTAAGATGTTCTGGGATGTAGTCTTTCTTATTAACATGAGTACTTAAGTTGAAGTGAAAGTAAACCCTGGGGAGTCCTTCTGCAGGATTCAAGCAGCACTGTATTGAGTTGGGTTCAACATTACTATTAGGTAGTTGAAGAGAGACGGCCAGACTGAAAGGGCTGCCCTTCTTTAATCTTTGATGATTACTCCAGCTGTTAAGATACATGGAGGTCTTGTTGCAGAGGCCATAACTAGAGAGTTTCTTATAGTATTTAACAAGACCAGCTTGTCTTCTAGTATGGAGAGGCTGCAAGTCGGCCTCAAAAAGAACAATATCAGAAGGACAGCTATGTCTTAAACCAGTGATAATCCGGGCAGCACTTAATTGAACTTGTTCTAACTTCCTAAGGTTAGTTTTGGATGCGCAACAATAAATTGGGAAACCATATTCAAGTATAGGCCGAATGAAAGTCATATATGTTGTTCTAAGGGTTGTTGCATCGGCACCCCAGTCGCTACCCGCAATATATTTAAGAATGGTAAGACGTTTTCTACTTTTCAAAACAATGTGTTCGATATGCTTGTTAGTAGTGCACTCTTGATCCAGAATAAATCCCAGATATTTGGGGTGCTTCTTATAAGTGAGATTCTGTCCCTCCAACTTCAGTTGTGGTTGATAATTATATATACGCTTATAGGTTGTGAAGAAAGTAGCAATTGATTTGCGAGGATTAAAACTGATTTTATGTTCCTTGGCAAAGTTGGACACAGCTACAAGAGAATTATTAATTCTCGATTCAATATCATTAATATTGTTTCCTGAGCTCCAGAGTACAATGTCGTCTGCAAACAGTCCCACCCTAACTCTGGTAGAATTCAGTTTTTCAATGCCAGATAAAAACATCGTGAAAAGAGTAGGGCTAAGCACTGACCCCTGAGGAACACCTTGGCTGAGCTTAAATGGTCCTGAAAGAGACTTGTTAACCTTCACCTTGATAGATCTGTGTTGTAGAAAGTCTGCGATCCATGTTAAAGCATTGCCACAGATTTTGAAATAATCGTGAAGTTTGATAATCAGTTTATCTTTCCAAACTCTATCGAAGGCCTTTGTGAGGTCCAGAAAAGCGGCCACGGAGTGGTGATAGGGTTTGATATTCTGGGCATCTCTAATGGATTGACAGAAATATAAAATTTGGTCTGTAGTGCTGTGACCTTTTCTAAAGCCATATTGCTCACTGGGCAGTAGATTGTTTTTATCCAGATAACACTGTACTCTTATTAAAATCATTTTCTCCATGATTTTGCAAGGCATGTTCGTCAGTGCGATTGGTCTAAAATCTTCAGGAGAACAAGACTTCTTGCCAGATTTTTTGATTGGGATGATGGTGGCTCTTTTCCATTCGGTGGGCAGTCGACCCTTAATCCAAGATTGATTGAATATGTCAAGAATTCTGTTTTTCCCCTTCTGACCAAGATTTTCAAGCATTTGTCCATGAAGGCCATCAGGACCAGGAGTTTTACTCAGATCCAGGAATGCCATTGCATAGAGTAATTCTTGTTGAGAGAAAGGTTTGGTTAAAATCAAGTCCCCACTATCAGAAGTGCGACATCCATGAATGATTTTTCTAGCTTTAATCAAAGTCGGTCGATTATCACCTGTAAAATCAAGCCTACTAATCATTTGGTAATGGGCAGTTAAACCATCAGCTGCTGATTTATCATCGGGGAAGGCCTGTCCAAATATATCTTTCACAGAGTTACATTCTTCATATTGCTTTTGCTGTTTGTTAATGCCTTTAATAATTCTCCAAAGTTTTGAATTTGAAGTCCTTGCATCTAATGTGCTGCACATTTCCATCCACCTTGACCTTTTCTGGTGGGCATATTTCGACTTTATTTCGGCATTAATTTGATTTATCTCAGTTCTTGCACCATTCCCCCTTTCATTTAGAGTATCTAACAAGAGTTTTCTCTTTTCGAGGAGGGGATTCTTCGTTAGGATTACGTATGTATGATGTGCTTTTCCAGTACATTCTGATAGAGAAAGCCTGACAACCACGTGACCAAATAACTGTGACGTTGCATCCGGAGGCTGACACTTTCTATGTGATGCTTTAACACAGACTGTTGTTACTGTATTGCTTACCATTTAACGGTAGTTCGTTTTCGAGATATTTTTCAAAATATTTTATTACATTTTTATCCTATGTATAATAATAAAGAACATGCATTTTAAATGTTGCGTAACTGCCCGTAAAACAATTATCATACTGGACCTTAGTTTTTTTCGCTTTCGATTCCCACATAAAGATTTAAAACGCTAATGGCTATGTGCAATTCCGAGAGAAAATATGGAAATAACCAAACATTCCAGGGTAAGTAAATTAATTTCATTTGTTTCATTTGCATAACTTTTATCTCGTTATTTTATTTTTGAACTTTTTTAATAATATTAATAGTAATAAAAAATTTTTAATGAAATCAAAACTGAATTCCTATTGAATTTTGTTAAAATTTGTTACGGGTAAAATCATATCATTCAAATTTAAATTCTCATGGAAAATAAAATAATTATTTATTTTTCGATTTATTAATAATAATAAAATGCTTGGGTTTAAAGAGAACTGTAATAATAGATAAACTCTAAGCTATTATGAAATTAATTTCAGAATGCATCCTAACGATCATATAAAAAAAAATCTATTATTTGTATAGAAATACAGAAACTTCTTTGTTGCATGTATATCAGCTTTCTTAATTTAAATTTTACTTCTAGGTGTGTGAACTGCATTTCAAACCAAGTGATATTTTAAGAACTAGAGAATCTTTCGATGAGATAAATGGTAATAGAGTATTCGTGATCCTATAATAACCGAAATTACATCCTAATGCTGTACTTTGTATCCTTAATGAATACGCAAAATATTTAACAAATACAGATGTCATCAAGAGAATCCCTCAATTAAACCGCAAAGATGTGGAAATACTCAATTGTGTAAAGAAATTGTTCAAATTAAAAAGAGAAAGACTCGTGGAATACAAGCAAAAGAGCAAAAATACTATGTTGCAAATTTAGATTAAATGGAAAAATGCTTGGGAAAATATAGATATCCTGGATTTTTGGGCTGTAATCAAAAGAAAAAGCAATTTTATGTTATTAAATATTAGCTGTAATCCACATCCAAATTTGTGTATTTCTGTTGTTATTGATGAAAATCTGATTATAAATGGTTTCATTAAGAATGTGTCAATAAAAAATGAGTAAGTATTCTTTACCATTTCAAATTAATAATGTTATTGATATTAGTAATATACAAGAAAATATTAAGGAATTAAATTAAATAAAATTATGAGGATTATGAAACAGATTTGTAGGATTTAATTCATCTTGTTTGCACAAAAACACTATAAATAAAATGCTAGAGATGTTTTGTGTTTTGTTCAGGAAAACATATTTCTTTTTATAAGGTTATATTACTTGTCATTTGTCCTAATTATGGAGCAAATGCATTTTTAGTAATTAGGATTCTGAATGAATCTGAAATTTACCTGCCTTTTGAAAAATGGAAAAATAGACACGCTGTTGAAGAAGTAAAATGCTTCATATTCAAATCCTGTATAAATATATTTCATAAAAATTATTGCAAAAAAAAATTATGACTCTATAGTGATTAAAACTCAATCTAAAAAAGGAAAAATTCAAACTTTTCCTAATTCTGAAAAAAATTATATTTTAATGTAATTTGTATCAGAAATTATATATAATATATTTATTTTCTTTTAAAACTAAAGTAATTTTGAAAATAAGTTTAAGTTTATTCAACTAGTTTATTTTTATCCATGGTTAGGAATGCATCAAAATAAATTGAATGAAAATGTAATAATTATGTACATAATTTAATTTTGTTCTAATACATATTAATAATGTACTTATGTTTTAATATGCAAAATAATGTTTGTTTGTTTTTCAAATTAAATTTTTGTATTATTTTTAGAAGAAATATGAACAAAGTATGATTATAATAAATTATTTTTACTTTGTTATTTGTCTTTTTCACTTTAATTATACAAAATAGTTATCAACCATTAAATGCCGTACATCTAACATACATATGGAATATATTTTGCTAATAAATTAATCATGCGTTTGCATTTAAAATATATTAAAGAAATATATTTTATTCATAATAGATTATGTTGCTAATAATTATTTTAGAATAAAACATAGCACCAAGATTTACAAAAAATGCACAGGAAGTCTTAATTAACAACATGTATATATATATATATATATATATATATATATATATATATATATATATATATATATATATATATATATATATATATATATATATATATATATATATATATATATGTATATATATATATATATATATCTGTGTGTGTGTGTGTGTGTGTGTGGGTTCTACCAGTTCTTTGTCAGGAAAATACACATTATTGTTTAAATGATTTAATTACGGTTTTGGACAAAATAAGAAAAAGCTATTTACATATTTACAAAGGAATATTAAATCACGATCTAACACCTCTTAATTAGTTTTAATTCAAATTAAGTTCAATATCCATTCGCGTCTTCACGTCATCGCGTCTTTTCTCTTCCATCACATCATCGTTCTCCTTCTCTCTTCTCTCTCTTCTGCAGCGAACATAGGAATGGCCCTTTGGTGGCGTTTTCAATCCCATATATATATATATATATATATATATATATATATACAGGGTGTCCCGAAAGGTCGTTGCCAAAATTAACGTGCTGGTTTGTCATACCATGGCAAACAAGATTTACATAGGAACTTGTGTTCTAAAATGCAAATAGCGACTGTTAGAGGGTAATGTTCGCAGGCTGATGGGAGAGTGGGAAGTGTGATTATTTCAGGCGACAACGCTGCAGGAGAACGATGAATCGGTTTTCTAATGAAGAATTGGCCGATATGATTTACGCATATGGTGCTGTGGATATAAATGGAAGAGCCGCGGGAAGGATTTACCTTGAGCGCATCCCAAACAGATGTCAGCCGAGTCGTGCTTTGTTTGGGCAACTGTTTCGCAGATTGCGCTAGGCAGGAGCTTTCCAGACAGGTTGCCACATCGGTCGAGAACGCACTACACGTACACTTGTCGCAGAGGAAGCTGTTTTATGGGAATTTGAAAGGAACTCGGGAACAAGCCTCCGAGCTATCGAACGCGTCTTGGGTGTACCTCGTTCCATCACTCAGCGCATACTGCACGAGGACAGGCAACACCCCTACCACATCCAAAGAGTACAGGCACTGTGCCGTGATGATTATTCCCAACGCGTTGCATTCGCACGCTGGTATTTGCAAAAATGGATTGCACAGATGGATTTTCCATTGCGGATTTTGTTTACTGACGAAGCATCTTTTATACGAGACGGTGTTTTGAACCTGCACAACATGCACGTGTGGGCGCATGAAAACCCAAGATGTACACTTGCTCATGCAAATCAACGATGCTTCAGCATAAATGTTTGGGCTGGTATTATCGGTGACATGCTAGAAATGGTGTTTCCGGATCTGTTGGTTAACCTTCCAACAGCTACACGACGAAACATGTGGTTTCAACATGATGGAGTTCCTGCACATTTTAGCCACAGTGTACGGGAATATCTCGATAGGACATACCCTGATCGCTGGATTTGCAGAGGCGGACCAGTTCCATGGGCACCACGATCCCCTGACCTGACTCCCCTGGATTTTTACCTGTGGGGATACATGAAATCCTTGATATACGAAATTCCCGAGACATCGGACACGGATCTCGTCGCCATGATCGTGGAAGCGGCAACACGTATCCGTGTCACACCTGCGCATTTTGAATGGCTCTGTCAATCCATGGGTCGACGTTGTGAAACTAGAATAGTTGCGGTGGCGGAATGGAAGGAATTTTGAACATTTTCTGTAATTTAACCGTATTATTTAATAAAAGACATATTGAAACCTCTTTCGGCCTCATTTCTTTCTCCCCCTTTACGCCTGCAAACATTGCCCTCTTACGGTCGCTGTTCACATTTTCGGATACAAGTTCCTATGTAAATCTTGTTTGCCATGGTATGGCAGACCATCACGTTAAGTTTGGCAACGACCTTTCGGGACACCCTGTATATATATATATATATATATATATATATATATATATATATATATATATATATATATATATATATATATATATATATATATATATATATATATATATATATATATATATATACCGGGTGATCCAAAAGTCAGGACGAACTTTAAAAATGAATAATTCGAAAACGAATCACGATACAAAGATGCGGTTTGCACCAAACGAATAGAAAATAAACCGGGTTTTGTGTGGCAATAAAAAAAAATAGTTCTGTTGGCGACCAACAGATGGCGCTATAGTGTTTTATTGCAACAAAAGATGATTTACAAATGAAACAATGATTAATGAAGTCAGATTAATTACAGTTAATTAGTACTTACTACAGTAAATGTTCAATGTGCTGTCCATCATTCAGAAGTAAAGCTGTGATACGATTCACCACACCATTCACAGCATTTAGTAGCATTTCTTGCGTTATGGCAGACTCATTTTGGCGGATGGCTTCTTTCAGTGCCGCTAGTGATGCCGGTTGGTCGCTGTACACTTTTGACTTCAAGAAGCCCCACAGCCAAACGTCAAAGGGTGTGAGATCATGAGATCTTGGAGGCCATGCGTGATTAAAGTAGCGACTGATAATACGATCCTCCCCAAATGTTGAGCGTACCAGGGGTTGCATAGGCAGAGCAATATGAGGTGGTGCTCCATCTTGCATAAAGCTGACTGTTTGGAGTGCCTGTCGGGCTTGCAGTTCAGGAATAATGCTGTTCTGTAAAAGTGCTAGATACCGCTTACCGGTGACAGAAACTGTTTGGAAACCTGTCTGTGTGACTACCTCGAAAAAAAGGCCAATTATGTAATCAGTAGTGAAGCCACACCAGAATGCACTTTAGGCTGTTGCAAGGGTATCTTAACAAATGCATGTGGATTTTCTGTGGTCCACACTCGACAATTGTGGGTGTTAACAGCGCCAGAGAGTGTGAAATGTGCTTCATCTGTCCAAAGCACAGTGTGAAGCCAGTCGTGCTGCTCTTCCATCTTATTGAAGACCAAATTCGCAAAATGTCGGCGAGAGTCGAAGTCAGGAGGTTTCAGTTCTTGGTAATGTTGCAACTTGTAGGGATACCGTTGCAAAGTTACTCTCAGCGCTCTCCAGACACTTCCATACGACACTCCTGTCTGCCTCGAAACTTCTCAAGCACTGCACTCCCCATGTGCAGCAACCGCCGACATGGCTTGCACCGTCTGCTCCACTGTCGTTGCAACAGCAGCTGCAGTTGAGGGACATCCACTTCTTTGACGTGACGCCAAAGAACCTGTAGCTTCAAAAATTTTCACAATTTTGTTCAATGCAGAAGACGTTATTGGTCCTTTGCTATCTCACATACCCTTCATGTAGCGATATGCTCGCAATGGCACTTTCCGAATTCTTATAAAACAGTTTAACTAAGAGGGCTTTCTCAACTATGGACAGCATTTCGATGCATACCAGCTTCGACTACCATTACCTGCTTCTTTTTATATCGTTTATTGCTTTGCATAATCCTACATCAGAAATACGACACCGCCATCTGTTGGTCGCCAACAGAACTAATTTTTTTATTGCCACACAAAACCCGGTTTCTTTTCTATCCGTTTGGTGCAAACCGCATCTTTGTATCGTGATTCGTTTTCGAATTATTCATTTTTAAAGTTCGTCCTGACTTTTGGATCACCCTGTATATATATATATATATTGCATAAAAATAGTTTTATGTTGATTTGGTATATTAATAATCAACGCTTATATATATTTCCTTTAAAAGTACACCAACGAAAATATAAATTCCAATATTGAATAGAATTTCATAGACTTGACCTTAATATGAGTAGAAAGTTTTGATATTTGATTTTGAGAATTTGTGTGTTACTTGCGAAATATATAAGTAAATATGGATGATAATATTATAAATTACGTTTGATCACAATTGTAAGTTATACTTACAATTGTTACAAGGTATACTTGAATAAATTTTTTTATGTAGCTGCTATTAATTTTTTTCATATTCTTCGTGGAAATAATATCAGAATCAATTTAAAAGCATAAAATTGATTACTAGGGACTTTTAAGCTACATAAAATCAGTTCCTTTGGAATATTTTATTCTTGAAGGAACGCAGTTGATTTCAGCCACCGCCTGATGACGTCACAAGAGAGTGTTCTCGCTTTCTTAGCTATAGAGAGAGACGGTTTTTCGTTTATAAGGTAACGTGATCGTATGACATGCGCATTTTGTGTGCAACCCTTGAACTAATTAATGAATAATCTTGAAGAATTAAGTTTTGATATTTGATTTTGAGAATTTGTGTGTTACTTGCGAAATATATAAGTAAATATGGATGATAATATTATAAATTACGTTTGATTTATTGAATTTACGTCTATTTACGTTGACCAAATTTACTCCTACCTCGCAGAGTATGTCTGGAGGTGAAATCAACGAGAAAACACAGTTGAGAATTTTTTAGATGCTATAAAAACTGTACATTCGCCAGCGGAAGTAGTAAAGATTCAATACGGAATAGTTCAATACGGAAGTAGTAAAGATTAGGTAAGATATTTTGTTTTTCATTAGAATTTCATTCATATTTGGAAACTAGTTTTTATAAAAATGCATGTTTACGTACGGAAATACATCTTTAAGTAAGTTGTACTGCGTACTTCACGTTAGTGTTAGATTGTGCCGTAGTGATATCTTTTTAAGGTGGGCGCAATTGCTCTGTATATTAAAATTCGAGTTAAGTAAAAAATGAAATTTGTTAACGTTAGAAATTTAGCTTTATTGCTCGGTTGTCACTGTAGTTGGTAGCGCTAGACTGAAGCATTTTTTAAGGTGAGCGCAATTGCTAGGTATATTATAATTCGAGTTTTAATAAAAAAAAATTGTTTCTAGCTATTAGAATTATAATATTTCTGTAGTATTTAACTATAATGAAATATTTCAAATTTTGATACTTGGAATTTGAAAAAGCGCGTGATTTTAAAGTTGCAGTTCAAACGCGATCGGTATTGGTAGTCGAATATTGCGCATAGTGATGTAATTTAGGTTGGTGACAAAGCTGTGAAGCACTTGGCGTGAAAATTGGAAATCGCGCCAAACCTGTACAACTCCATCTGCTTTTAAATATATTTCAGTTAATTACAAATTTCCTTTTTTTACAATGAACTAAATTTTTCTCATGCAAAAAGGTTTTAGCGATATTGCTTTAAAAATAACTTTAGTAGAAATTAAATCAATGTATTAAGATTTTCATTTGCTAGTATAATTAATAATTTTTCACCAAAATGAGCATTCTTATATTATTTGCTTAGATACATAAAGTGTAAAAAAATAATTTGTTTTGATGATAATATAATGAAAAGGTTCTTGTAAGAGTATTTATTAAAAAATAATAACAATACAAAATAGGAATATTAATATATTCAGCATTACTGGTATGATTATGGAAGTAGGAAATTTTGTTTACAAATTAAGTGGACACAAAATCTTATAGAAAATCAGATTTACAGAGTATTCAAAAAAGCTAAATCCCCAAAGATGTACACAATTCATGCTAAATCATTTTACATAATGTCATCTCTTTTCACTTAAAATAAAAAAATGCTTACCATGAATCCATACTTCAATTTCTAGAATCTTTAATAGACAACTAATTGAAAATTTGAATCTTCTAGAAGGTTCTTCAAGAAAGTAAGAATTCCATATCTGGTATAGAAAATAAACATATCCTTCATTAAACTTCAAAATATAAAAATTAAATTTCAAGTAAAAAATTTAGTTGTTCTTCAATTGAAATATTAGTCCAGTACGCTTTGAAATAATTGAATGATACGATGTTTTCTTTCTAAGAAGTAAAATCTTGAATTATGAATTAAAAATTTGATATTAAATAAAAAAACACTCAGATTTTTAATATATATATTCACCAGTAAAAAACGTATGTTAATTAAACATTAAATGTTAGAATTAAGACTATGCTAAAAATAAATATTATACATTTGAATCAAATCTTAATAGTGAAAAATCTTTACCTTTTTAAAATCAAGAGATAAATATATAAGTGTTAGTTTGACAAAATAATAATAAATAAAAATAACTTTGGATAGAAAACTATTCTGAAAAGAAAATTATTTTGCAGTACAATAAATTTTCTTCCAGCAATTTTTACCCTATTCTCAATGTTTTCATTTTTTCAGCGTAAAAATAACTGGAAAATTTAATGAACTTAAAAAAGGATTACATTCTGTACCTAACACATTTCTTAAATAAAAGCAATATTATATCATTTAAATAATAACATTTGTATAACTATTTTAAATCAAATTAAAAATAAATTTAAACATGGTTTGTTTTCTACACTTAAATAGCACTATTTAGTTTTTAAATTTTATTTCTATTATGACCTCTTTGACATAAAAATAAGTTAGTTAAATATACTAAAATATGAATCGATAAAAGGAAAGCAAATATTTTTTAACTTACTTCATTAAATACCTCTTCTTAATGTGGAAATAAACGATTGTAGACTGTGAACCAAGTGATAATTAAAAATTTTGGAAGCAATAAACCAAATAATTACAGTTACAGTTAATTATCTACTTTTAATATATGTTTAGAAAATATCCATTTTGAATGTCTTAATTACATCCACAATGGACGTCCAAATCACATAAGGTTATGGACATATAAAATAATTTATTACAGACCCAAATGTTAACACTCTAAAACTCTTCCATCGTAGATGTTGATCCCACGTTCATATGAGTCGAAAGAAGATCATCTAGTTCACATCTAATCATGGACGTCTTTATGACGTCTTTTGAATTCTACGCATCTTAAATAGACGTCTAATAGACGTGTGTGGGTGTATGGATTACCAATTGATATAGATCCTATGATATCTTCCTTTTCTAGTCGTTACTGAACTGTAAGAGTCTTGTGTATTTGTATTGTGTAGTCTTGTGTAGTTGTGTGTATTGTAACCAAATAAAAACAAAATTTGCTCCAATAAAATTTTGAAACAGGCGCATTTTTGGATGGATCAAAACCTGATATTAGTTATCTCCAGTAACAGAACTAATGTAGAAAACATAGAGCTTAGGTTGCCTCTTTAGCTTAATGGCAGTTCAGACAACAACTTCAGGACCACTCTAACTGTCTTTATTTAGTGATGCTACTGGGATAAATTGTTTCCCAATCTTCTTTTAGGTCAACTGGCATTGAGAATCAGTTGTTGCAATGAATCACTGAATCTTATACGTAAGCAAGATATTTCACTAATGATGGGATGTCCAGTTTTTGTGCTTTTTGCACCATTTTAAACAGAGGTACCAATATCCAACTTTTGAAAAGATGTAGCGTTTAGGATGGCTTGTTAATGGGTCTTCTTTGTGAAGGCTTCTTGACAGTAACACTTATCACCCGGTTACTGTATACGGTTGCTGAAAAATGGAAACTACTGACAGGTTTAAGGCTTTTTTCACCAGCAAGATGATATATTAAGTATTCATTGCAGTTGCACTGCAGGAATGGCCACAAGCAATTTTTCTAACAGCAGTACTTATAAAATTTAAAAAATCGGTATGCTTGCGAAAAGACACTTTTATTCATTCCAAATACTTTATCTATATTGATTACAATACGCTCTTCGTCGAGCTTTGAAATCATTTTCTTACATATTCATCTTTCTGATGATTTCGGACTGCCATATGTCTAAAAAACTCTCTTGCACTTGAAGACAAGTTCTTAAATGGAGTCTCTGTAAATGTATTTATAATTTGAGTTGCGCTTCTATGATCGCACTATTTTCATGTATGTTCACGTCCACTGTAACGTTTTATTCTTGTTAATTGCATTTGAGCTTTTTTCTGAACTAAATGTTACTTGTACTAAAAGAATCCTTTTTCAACAATTTCATGCTCATCTAGTTAAAACTCACACTGTTAATTCAAATGTGCACATAATATTATAAAAACGTTTTGCTTAGTTTTGTTAGAGTTTTCATAGTATTTGAGAATATTACCTTACTATTTTTTTAATAAGCAATTTTACTCAATGATATTAGCTTGTAAAATATTGTGTTATTTATTTTTCTGTGGCTCATTACCTAATCAATATCCGTATTTTATCTTTATAATGTCATGTTTAAAGTTATTTTTATATTGTTTGATATGCCATGTATATCTTGTTGACTATAAACTTGTAACTAAAATATTCACGGTATATTTAGATAATTATTTAATTATAATAACGATAATTTGACTTATATCTATTGTTCGAAAATAGTTTTGATCCTTCACAACCTTTTAAACGTAAATGGCAATTAAATATTAAAACTTTATAAATATTATGGAACACACAGCAAGCCTATTACTTATTGAGTTATTATTAAAAGTCAGTAAAATATGTCTATTAATAGTTACAACGTTATTAATAGTTAAGACATTAAAAAAGACTTTAATAATATGAGAATTAATAGAGCCAATTAATATTACTTTATTAATCATTTGAAGGCTTATATATCATAATAACATTTTTATGCTATTTCTCTTTTTGTTCATGTTCCCATTTATGTTATTTTTACTTAGGTATAACTATTACTCTTTTAAAGAATAATATATTTCATTTAAAGTGTAGTATGTTCAAAAAATTGGTTTTGTCAAAGGATATAAAATGCATATTGGCTAAATATTTTCTAGCAATCATCTTATTGCTTACTATTTTTATCATTGCTTTTTATTTTTTAAATTATTATTTGATCCATTAAATGTATAAAAACATCAATATTATCTGTGAATAAAGATTTCTCTTTTTATTGTTTCATTTTCCCCTCAAATATAAGGTTCCTTTTTAACTATAAATACTAACAATAAAGTATATTATCATAGAATAATACATAACATGTTTTAAACTTATTAAAAGATTTATTCTTTTCCTTTGTCTTATTTTAGAAATAATTGCTAAATTATTTTATAAACATAAGTAGAATATTTTTAAGATTTATTTCTTTTAAGAGAAAAATTTTAAAAATATTAATACATATTCAAATGAATCAATAATATATCCAAGATATGTTTCTTATATTTCTTTTAGTAAATCTCCTTTATTTTTAGTCAATGAAGCATTCTGTAAGGTATTAAAATATATCAGCATTTAAATTGTTTATACTTATCCCCTCATAAATCTAAAAATTCTATTCTTTTTCTTAAATTTTATCTCACTATTTTTTCCTTATAAATAGCAATGCACATTTTCATCCGATTAGAAATAGCTTATATAAACATGTCTTCACATTTGAAAGCAAATTTGAGGATATTGGATTCTTTTATTTTGATTTCTACATTAACTAAAGCTTTTTTCTAACAGCTTAGTTTATTTTTTATTTATATTTCCTCTTTTCAGATTTATTTGACATTTCCTGTACCTAAAAAGACTGAGATTCTTTTTACAGGATTAGCAAAGAAATGATTTAAGTGCTTCAGAGAAATATAAATATGGAAATATATACTTCATACTTCGTCTTTTTGGATAAAGCATATATATATATATATATATATATATATATATATATATATATATATATATATATATATATATATATATATATATATATATATATATATATATATATATATATATATATATATATGATATATATATATATATATGATATATATATATATATATATCATATATATATATATATCATATATATATATATATATATATGATATATATATATATATATATATATATATATATATATATATATATATATATATATATATATATGATATATATATATATATATGATATATATATATATATATATATATGATATATATATATATATATATATATATATATATATATATATATATATATATATATATGTATATATATATATATATATATATATATATTATACAGTTCAATAAGTACCTTAAATATATCAAATAGTTTAAACTTGTCTCTAGTTAAATTCTACGTTTCAAAAACATTTCTTCCAAATAAAGGAAAATTACTGCATGTTATCTTTATTCAATGAGGGTAAAATCGAACGCAGAAACTATTCCCGAAAGTTTCTGGAGGAAAACATGAAATTTTTTTAATTTCACGGTTCAAATACATTTCTTTCAAATAGGTTGAAATAATTCTGTTTTTATTTTTATTTAATGTGGTATAATCTTTTAATTGATTGATAATTTTGATAAGCATTGAAACACAATTCTTTGTTTCTAAGTTGAAGTGAAAACAGAAACATAATAAACTATGCAAAAATTCTTTTACAAACATTTAAAATTTATAATATTATAAATACTTATTAATGTTTATTGCAATTTTTTACACAGTTACAATTATTCTGTGTTTTTGGCTGCACATAATTTCATCTTTTAAAGTTTCCTGAGATTAATTCTTTTTAATTAATTAATATTTAGTTCATTATTTTTTGGTTCATATCATACCTATGACAAACATATTTTGTTAGAATTAAAGTTCACATGATGCCTTGTCTATTTCCTGTTAGTTAAAAAGCAATCACAGAATTGCAAACATGGAGATAACCAAACTCCTTAATCAATTTAATGTTTTTCTTAGCCATGTGTAGTTTTTAATTCATGCAGGAATGCTAAATTTTTATTGAAACATTTTTATCTACCAGAAACTAAAATTCACAACTAATTCGAAATATGAGTATCTTTGTATTTTTTATAACAATCATGAAATATAATTAAATTTTACACAGAAATATCCAACAAAAATGTGTTATTTATATTCCTTTAAGGATACTTCCTGTAACTCATTTGACACATGCTAGAAGTATTTAAACTATACTTGAATATTTTACATCAATTCATTTCTTTATATTATTACTCATTTCTTTGATTAGACAATAATATTTATGAATTATAAGTATTCAAGTATAGAAAAATAAATACATTAAGATAAATTAATATATAATTTTCTCGGTTTGAATATTTTGAGACAATATTTATACAATAAATTTTCAAAACAATATTATATAAAGGATGTTAAATTTAACTTAAATATAATTGATGTAATAAAATTGACATTCTCGTAGATTTATCAATAAAGAGATTTAAATACAATCACATTTAATGTTAAATCAAAAATGTTTAAATAATGAATTAACATCTTTATATCATAATCTCAATTTATAAAGAAATACCAAATTTTGTACATGTTATTCCTTGAAATAAAACCAACACTACATATAAACAATACTACAATAAACTATATCATTGTACTTACAAAAACGTGTCTTTTCATTACATAAATATCACATCACAATGAATTTTAATTTTTATCCACAACGACTGATAAGAAAGTTGGTATGAATACCAAATATGAAAGACTAACAGAAATGTAGAAAACATCACCGCATAAAAATAAAATTGGAAATAAACTATCAACATCAACTCTAAACTTGGCTCAACAATTTGAAGTGAGTGTAACCTTAGTATTACCCTCACAAAATCCTATTCTGTAATCTCAAAGTGGTGTGAGAGTGTACACAGGTGACACAGGTGATGTACGTCTGGAACCATTGCTTGGCTTAGGCCCCTGGTAGGGTTAACCACTGCGAGAAAGCTGTGAAAATAGACCTGGCTAATACAGAAAGGTAACTCAATCCAAGGTGTTAGGCTCCGTGCTAATGGATGATTGGCCCCAGGGATATGGTTCGATAATGGGCCCTTTGAGGAACCAAGCAAAACCTCATTTCATGTTTGCCTTCCACTTGTACAGGGAGGCTGTGTAGGTAATGACCATAATACGTCTCCCAGTTTCCAGGTAACTCCATGAATGACAAAAATAAAAAATACAAATGATAAAAAATGATTGGATGAACCTCCTGGTGTTATCCAATCACTCCGAATGAACGAAATTCCAGCACAAAAGAAGGCACTGGTAATCTTGCTGTTGGAGGAACTGGAGTTACCACAAAGCAACACACAGACACAATCGTTAAAGAGCCAAAAGTTCTCACAAAAACACAAAGGCGCAATACCAGGTGTCATAATAAGACAAATGAGCAGGTGGAGACTGTATAGAAGATGGAAGGCACGAAAAGACTTAGTTCTGAGGTATCAACCCCATCTCCCAGTAGCACTGCTACCAGGAAGCCCAAGAGGATCATCATCCTGGGAATTAAGCTCGGGCTATTAAATGCCATAAAACAGCCATTGTAAAAAATGAATTTCCAATCAAAAAACTCAACAAGGAGGATGTTGACATCCTACAGCTGAAGACCCTTACCAGGAAAAATGAGGTCCCTATAGGAAATCATCAGATTAGGGTTCATAGCTTCAGCTTGGTATCTGGGGCACTGGGCTTCCTTTGTGATGACCTTGAAACTGTGGAATGAATTGAAAATTCCTTCCATGGTAACAAGACTCTATTTGGTCGTGAGGCACTCAGAATTCTGGATCCGTGTGATCTTCCTAAACCGGTAAATGTGGCCTTTAACACGAAGGACACTCATACCAAGGATTCTGCCGTCCTTCTGAAACGGCTTAATAGACTCAACCCAAAGTTGAAGCATTTAGAATGGCGCACTGTGCATAACTCTGTAGAGACACATTCTATTATATAGATCTTCGTGGTTGATATTGAAGCCTCAGAAGCCATTAAAAAGGCAAATTATGGTGCCTACACTGGTTTAGACTGTGGGAC
This sequence comes from Latrodectus hesperus, assembly GCA_037975125.1. Taxonomy (NCBI): domain Eukaryota; kingdom Metazoa; phylum Arthropoda; class Arachnida; order Araneae; family Theridiidae; genus Latrodectus; species Latrodectus hesperus. The sequence goes on along the minus strand of JAJQOW010000014.1, from coordinate 11,118,709 downwards.
CTTTAAAATTCTCCATGATCCAAGCTAGGAGGATGCTCACTGCATTAAAGAGATGGAAGTAGTACAGAAAGATGCAACGTCCTCTCAAGTAAGTAACTCCTCTCCTACGTCTAATAAGGAAAGTGAACTACATAACAAATAAGAACTGGATTAAGATTCTGGTTTTGATATAACCTTGCAACCTAGCTCTCCTTCATCTGAGACTGAGATGGAAAAGATTTTGAAGGAAACTCAACTAAGTCTCCTACTTGTGGACAATTGAGAAGCAGTGTTTCTTCTTAGCTTCTTTCGATGCCACTTTCGTAAGTATCATCAAAGCTGCATGGATCAACCTTCATCATAGTCGATCAGTTTCAGCTATTCTTAGCAAGAAGATAACCAGAGGGAATGTTGACATTGTTGTAATTCATAAGCCATGGACTTGCAATTGTTCTCTTTTATGCCTACAATGCTTTAACATATTTAAGATAAATGATATTTGATACCCAGAGCATGTATTGCTATTAACAACAAATTAAATTCCCTTATTTTGGTTAATTACCTAAAATGGAATAATGTTAAATGGAGATAATGTTGCTATAAAAGTATCTTGTTTATTCCAAAGAATCAAAGAGAAAATCATCTTTATGTATTCATATCTTCCCTTTGAAGATCAAGACACGTTCAATGAGCAAATTGTTAGTCTTTTAGATTATAATAATTTGATTACGAAACTTATCATAGGATGTGATGCAAATGCTCACCATACTATGTAGGGAAGTCGTAATTATAAAAGACGTTGTGAGGATTTTCTAGAATATATTTTGTATAATAATTTATTTATCCTTAATAAAGGTAATGGACGCATCTTTATTACAATAAATAGAAGTAATTGACATTCCTTTATGCAACAGTAAGTACGCTGATTTATTAAGGATTGTAATGAGTCGGATGAAATAAATTTATCTGATCATCAATACATTTGCTTTTCTATTTTAGGAGCAAACAGACTAGATGTGATTGGCAGGAACCCAATAAATATCAACTGGGACTCCTACAAAAAAAGATCAGTGTGGACTCATCAACGAATGTGACTTCAGTAAGTTATGGTCATTAGTAGATTTGGAGATAGCCATTGGTTATGTGCAACATGCCATTCTATAAGTATAATGACAAAAATTTGATGTCAGTAATACTTGCTCTCCAATTTTAGTTCTTTGTGGTCTAAAGAGTTGAGTAAGTTACAAAGACAATGTAGAAAGCTCTTTAATAGAGATAAAAAGAATGGCGAGTAGTAGAAAGATAAACTGGCTCTTACCACTTATAATAAAGCTATCAGGAACTAAAATAATTCCTGGCAAAACTACTGCACTGACATTAAAACTGTATCTGCTACTACAAGATTTGTTAAAATAATGTCTAAAGACAGGAACTGCTGTCTAAACACTCTTAAATTGCCGAATAGTAAATTTTCAGAATCAGGGACAGAGACACCGGCTGAATTGTTCAGATTTGATTTTCCAAGTTCCAACGAAATAAATTGAACTCCTAACTTTACACTTTACTCATCAAATTGTAGTAGAAGTAAATGGGATGTTGCCAGAAAAAAATCATAACTTATGATGGAACAAAATGGACAATAATGTCCCTTAAGCCTTTTAAATCACCGGGAATGGATGGAATTGTACCGGCTCTGCTTATTGAGGCAGTCCAGTGCATTACTCCAATTCTCTGTAGAATTTTTTGAGCATGTATAGCCTTTGACTATATACCTACTGATTGGAGGCATGCAAAAAATTTTTATTCCTAAAATAAGGAATGATAATTACTACGAATCTAAATCTTTCAGACCTATCAGCTTAACATTTTTCTTCTAAAGGGAATTGAAAAGGTGAATGACAGATATATTAGAGAAGTTTACTTAGTGAGAAACACATTTTTTGACTCTCAATATGCATATCAACCTGGTAGATCCAACGATAGTGTGATATACAATCTATCTTTCTCTTTGGAGAAGAACTTTAAGGCTAAGGAACTTGCTTTAACTGTTTTCTTAAATATTGAAGGTGCTTTTGATAAGGTACCCATTGAAACTATTTTACAATCTCTTGCTAGAAAGGGAATTAATGACGCAATCTGTTCTTGGATAAAAAAAAATCTGCTCAATAACAAATTTGTCAGTGCCTCATTTTTAGGCGAAAACATGATGATCCAAGTCAAAGCTGGTTGTCCACAGGGAGGGGTTCTTTCCCCCATCTTATGGTGCTGTGTTGTAGATTCCCTTTTAGAGGTGTTAAAAAAACCAGACATAACCACCATTGGGTATGCAAATGATTTAGTTACAATAATCAGAGGTAAGTTTGGTGAAACAATCTCTAGCATCATGTCCAACACCTTCAAACAACTTGATAATTGGTGTAAAAAAGAAGGCCTTTCGGTGAATCCTCAAAAAACCACTATGATTGCCTTCACAAAGAAAAAGAATCTTAATCTGAAAAATATTACTTTCTTAATCAAGAATTAACTTGCTCCGAGGAATTTAAATTCTTAGGTGTATTTTTTGACATTAATTTAAGCTGGAACAAGCACTTCAACTTTTGAATTGAAAGAGACAAAAAAAGCTTTCTGGTTCTACAGAAATGCTTTTAGAAGAAATTGGAGTCTGAACCCCAAAGTTATTCATTGGATTTGTACTATGATCATTTGTCCTATCATTACCTATAACTCAGTGGTCTGGTGGGCTAAAATAAGGAATGAAATTGTAAGGCAAAATTAACAAAACTACAAGGGATGCTCTGTGTAGCTATCTCTGAGTGTATTAAAACTACTCCCACATCTACATTGAAGCTTTTGCTTGGTATTCATGCTCCTTACATGCGTATTGAAGCAGAAGGAATACTTAGCAGTAAAAGGCTTAAAAATACAGGTCAGTGGAAGCACTACTCCAGGTTTTTATCTTGGAGAAACTTTAATGCTGACGTAACTCATCCTTTTGTAAGTATGCCTACTGATTACACTGTTGTTAAATATACTTTTGATAAGCCTTATACAATCAAATTTCCCTCAAGAGAAGACTGGAATAATGTTGCCATCAGTGAAAATTATACTTACTGGTATACTGATGGCTCAAAAATGAATTCCAACAATGGGGCTGGTATTTGTTGTCCAGATTATGGTACGAAGTTATCATTCCCTTTGGGTAAACATACAAATATAGTCCAAGTAGAAAACTTTGCCATTCTTATTTGCAGTAGAATATGCTTGGACAGAAACTATTCTCTTAAAAGAATAATAGTCTGTTCTGACAGTCAAGCTGTATTACTAGCTTTATAGAAGTCTACTATATCTTCTGTTCTTTACTGATAATGCTATCTCTTTCTGTGCAGATTGGCTATTAATAACTCCATTGATTTCATTTGGGTGCCTGGGCACTCTAGTGCTCCTGGCAACGAATGAACTGATGAGTTGGCAAGGGCTTGATCAACAACTGATTTTTTTATTCCTGAACCAGTGCTAGGTATTTCAAAAAAATTTATCAGAAGGAGCGTTTTTGATCTCTTCAGAGAATAACAGTATATTAAATGGCACAATCCCAGTGATAAAAGACAAGCAAGGCTACTAAATAACATATGCCCTAGTAAAAGACAATTGGAATTATTAAAGCTCAATTGAAGCAGTCAAGAGAAAGCAGTGCGATTTCTTACAGGGTACTGCCATCTTAAAAGACATCTCACCATAATGGGAGTATCAGATGATCCAACTTGCAGAGGTTGTCATTATGGAAGAAACTTCAATACATACCTTACGTAAATGTTAAACTTTTTCTGCATAAAGATTTGAACACTTTGGTTTGCATTTGATTGAACCTTGCATGTTTAAGGAAATTTCTGTAAAATGTCTGCTGAATTTTTCTTCAACCACTGGTTTCTTCAAATTTTTCTTTCTGACGGCTATAGTACAATAGACCTATGGTTGTAGTGCTAGGTTCTTGCGGAACCATCCTATTTTAAATCAAAATCTAATATATCCTGAGTATTAAAAGTACTTAAACACTTAAGATGTTTTCTAATAAAATTAATTTATAACTTCTCGTCTATGATGAGGTTTAAAAAAGTCTGTAGTTCATCAATAAAATGTTTAAAACGATCAGAACTATTTCATCTGAGACGAATATTTTAATCCGATATAGCACTCTTCTAGTTGACAACTATCAAAAAAGGATAGTTGTCAACACCAAAATTATCAACTTTTAAGTACAGAGAAATCAAATTTTGTAAAAATAAATGCTCTGTCCTTCAAAAAGTTCTTCTCTCAATATAAAGAGTATCTGTTTTGATTAATATTTTTTCAAAATACTCTGTAATGGCATTTTGGGACAGTTGGCTATGAATTCTGAATGTCATTACTACTTATTCTAAAAGTTATTTTTGACAGTGAGATTCCTCACTGATGCCTCCCGAAAACACTTGACTTGGCAATCATGATTGTAAGCAGGTGAAGCAACTCGAGTTTCTACAAGACATTTTTTAACTATACTTATAAATTAGTAGGAAAACCACGTTATTGCAAAAGATTTCCTGAATCACTTTGTCATCGTCATATTTTAACTTTCAAAACTCCTGATTTAATACCGCTGGACTTCTTTTTCTGGAACCGCATATAAGACCAAATCTACTGAGATCAACCTAAAATAATAGAATAGCTGAAAACATTGGTAACAAATTTGATAAAGGGTTTATACAGGCTTATATATATTTAATAAAATTAATACACCCACAAATTTTGATTAAAGAATTCGTTTCATTAACATTTTTATTAATAGCAAACTTTTTAAGAAGATCATCAATTATACACTTTTTCTATATCAATAAATAATCAAAATAAGGAAAAAACATAATTTTAAAAGTTGTTCAAAATGTTAAAGCCGTGTAAAATAAGTTTTAATATTATTTAATATTTATAAAAAAACTACAGTTATTAACAAAAAATATTTACTCCATAAAAAGTATTTTATACCAACTATTTATTGCACTTTGAATGATAGAATAATATATTTATTTAAAATTTCAAAAACATTTTAAATCGATTTGCTTATCATTTAAACAAATTTTACTTGAGGGAACATTTTAGAATAAATAGAAAGTATTTTCTAACATAATAAACTTATTATTTTAATCTACAGTAAATATTTCATCCTTAAACATTCTTTTTAAATCTTATTGTGTTGAGAAAATTAACAGTTTCTCATAAGAATTTATATATATTTAGACTATTACACACACACCCTTACTAAGACAATTTCTTAATCAATTAATAATCTTATTTACATGTGATAATGAAATTTAAATTTTTAAAGAGTTCAAATTATGTTTGTCTTAAAATAATTTAGTCTTTTAAAAGTGATATGAGAATATCCCATAATCTCATTATCGCTTTTTAAATTTATTGTTGAATAGTTAGCTATTTCCTTTCCATTGGATTATTGATAAAACATAAGTGTCCTTTAGCAAAACTATTTTTAAAAATATTAGATTTGCTGCACACGCTGAAGCCTTAAAGCTCATTATCCTTAGAACTTCCATTTATATGAATTAAAATATATTCAAAGTAATGAATTTTTCTGTAATTTTAATTATCAGATGAAGAAATAAGAAAAAAAACTAAACATATTTGTTTTCTTATGTTAAAGGCAATGAAAGTGATATTTTTCTCATAGGATTTTACTTAATTCTCTTCGGAAATTTAGATTGAAATTTACATTTTGTTTTCAACAGCCACTGAAAACTATAAATAAAAATTATATTAATGCTCTCAACTACTTATTGAATTTACTTCAAGATAAAATAATGGAAAATGTCAGAACTCCAAATTTTCTTTGTTATTACCTGTAAATACACTACTCGCCATTAAAATTGCTACACCAAGAAGGAATGCAAATAACAGAACGATATTTATTGGACACATACATTATAGTGAAAATAACAAGTGATTTACAGGAAATTAGGATGTAAAGATCTTGAGAAATCAGTACCCAGAGCAGCCACCTCTGGCTGCAATAACAGCATTTATCCGCCTAGGCATGGAGTCAAACAGAGATTGCATGGCATGTATGGGGATCTCAGTCCATGCAGCTTCAACACTATGCCACAGTTTATCGACAGTAGTGGATGGTGAGTGATGGCGTGCCAATCGCTAGGCAACCATTGACCACACGTTCTCAATTGGTGACAGATCAGGAGAACGTACTGGCCAGGGTAACAGTAAACCCTGTTATGTATCAAGGAAGTTCAGGACAATACCGGCATCATGCGATCGTGCATTATCCTGTTGAAACAAAGCATTAGGGAGCCCTCAAAGATAGGGCAGAGCCAAGGGCCTTAACACATCGGAAATGTAACGGTTGCTGTTCAAAGTGCCGGTAATGCGAACAAGAAGTCATCGAGACGTGTATCCAATGGCACCCCATACCATCACTCCAGTAGATGGGCCAGTATGGCGATGTCCAATACAAGCTGGCAATGCGCGTTCTCCACGATGCCTCCAAACATGGATGCGGCCATCATGATCCTGTATACAGAACCGAGATCCATCTGTAAAGATGACATGATGCCATTCCCGCGTCCAGGTTCGTCGCTAATCGCACCATTGAAGGCGCTCCTGTTTGTTACGTAGCGTCAATGGTAATCGAAGCCATAGTCGCCGTGCAGACAATCCATGCTGCTGCAAACGTCGTCGAACTGTTCGAGCAGAAACTTGTTGCCTTGCAAATGACTCCATTTCTCGACTCAGGGTTCGTGACGTGGCTGTACGATCCCTTGTGACCATGCGGATAAGATGTCTGTCTTCTCTGCTGTTAGTGATGGGGGGTTCATGAGATCCTCCATGACGTTCCGTATGATTGTCCTGAACCCATCGATTCCATATTCTACTAACAGTCATGGGGTCTCGACCGACGCGAGCAGCAATATTGCGGTACGATAAACCGCAATCCCGCTAGGCTATAATCCTTCGTCGATCAAAGTCAGACACGTGCTGATAGGCATTTCTTCTTTTTACACGAGGCATTACAACAACTTTCTTTGTCGAAAACAACGTTGAAACGGAAATTGAGTATGAGAAAAATGCTGTCAAATCTCTGGTTTTATTCTGGCACATTGTAGATGTCACTACTGTCGCCTGCTATGTATGAATGTGCTGAAAATATAATCATTTGCATATCACAGCAAGTTCTACTTGTCACGCAAATTTCACGTGTGGGGTGTGCCACTTTCCTGGTGTAGCAATTTCAATGGCCAGTAGTGTATATTGTATTTTTCCAATCATAGTCCTTTATCTGATATTTTTTGAATATTAACATGGAGTAAATTTTATGAATCTTTACATTAAATTTATTTCCTATTTCAATATGTAACATGTTTATATTATTTGTAGTTTTAATTTAAAACAAATTTCTTAAATTATCTAATATTATGAAGCTGCTTCATCCTTTTTAAGCATTTTTAGAAACATAGCCATAAATTTGGAACTGTATTGAATATATCATCAATCAGATTTTTTTCACATAGTAAACAGTTTTATTCTTAATTAATGCATAGTAACTCATTATATTGATTCTAATTTATCATTATTTTCATTTGTTTCACATTCAATATTATATAATATTGACCATACATAAAATAGCAAAGTATTCATAGAAATTGACAGTTTCTAAAGTCTTGTAAAGCTTTTAAATTTAAAGATATATTAATGGTAATGGCCATGGGAAATCACCATGATAAGCATATGGAGTTACTATTTAAAAACTCTGTAGGAAGTTCACGTGGAAAAAATTTAGAACTTGTTATTAATATTCCAATATTTTGAGCTATAATTATTCTTAGATCTAGATAAAAATCTATCAAAATTATAACATTTGGATAAATAAATGATTTTGATAGAATTTTACTGAGATACTATAAAGTAGAGAAACGTAAAAGTTACATCCTTTACAGAAAGAAGGAATATTAACAATGAAATTACAAATGACTGAAAATCTCTAAACTTTTAAATGTGAGTTCCTTGCTCACTAGTAGTATAGGAATTTAGCTTTAAGGCTATTTCAATCAAATTTATTAATTTTAGTCAAAATCTTTACTTTACTCATTGGAGTGATTTGCTTCGCCATTCTTATCATCAAATTGTATTTTTTATGTCGATTTGAGATAAGATTTAATTACATTTTTTTTATTTCCAACACATTTTCATATAATAATAAATTATTCATATAACAGTTTAAGAGATAATCTGATATAATGTGTTGTGTATTATTCAAATTACAGAATATTTTAGAAATTCATGGACACAAGAAGAATATACAATCCAGTCACATATGTGACTACCACTTCAAAATGTAATTTAGACGTCAAAGTTAAATAACCAATTACAGAAAGCAGGTGACTGTACAGTTCAGTTAAAAGTATATATAGGGTAATCGAGGATTTCGGATAACCCATCCTTTGTTAGCTTAAAGCAGCCATGAATCGATTCATGTGGCTTAAAATGTGCAGAATCATTGGCTTTCGAGCTATGTGTGGAAGATTCTAAAATGGCTAACCTTAGAAATTGTTCTCGTGCCTACGTGATTTAAGTATACCATTCATGAAAATGAGCCTGTAACGTAGCAAACATGATAAACTACAAGCCATAAATGACAGATGTGAAAATTACCTGTGGAGATGCACCCGAGCAGATAGACGTTCTACCGTTGAGCAACTGACTGCACAGGTGAATCAAGGGGTTATCTACGAAAGTTAGAATTTGCCCGTGAATATCGTAACCACACGTCCGTTGAATGATAATAGATAATGGTTTCCTTTGAATGAAGTTTTATGTTCCATCAGACAGATGGACGTTGAAGTAAGCGATGTGAAACTTCTAAAGGCAAACACACTGCAACCAATCTCAGAATGATTCAGGCTGCAGGTGAGTGCCTTATAGTCTGAGAAATGTTTTTCTGGCACTCATTAATTGTGGATGGCACGATGAATCAATACAAATACGTAAATGTCCTTGTTGACCATGTCTACCATGCACATTGTATTTCCTCTAAATGATGGCATCTGCAAGCAGGATAATACCAGAAGTGGTACAGGAGAAAATGTATGTGTGTGATTCGAAGTTCAGCAGGAGGACTTTACTGTTTTCCTCTGGCCATCAATCTTAATTGACTTAAGACCAATCGAGAATCTATGGAACCATCTCGAACAGTTTATTCGGGGCATGAGTATTCACCCACGTAACCTAGCACAGCTGACCTCGACATTGGAGTTGTAAAGGGTTAACATCCCAATTTACAACTTCAAGAACATTATCGACTCTTTTCCAGTACATTCCGTAGCAGTCCTCTCTAAAAAAATTGGTTATAATGGCTTTTGACAGATGATCACATTAATATCACTAGACTGTGTATAATTTATGAAAAATTGCATTAATGGAAATCACAAAATTTATGACTACTTTAAGGCTAATTACTTTACTCGAAATATATTAAATTATTTATTTTTTTCAATTACATTATTTTCGGAATTTAAAATTCTGGAAATCAGGTAAAAGAGAGTCAGTTTCCGTCTTAACTTAATATATCCTTTTTTATCTCTTATAAGTCTTGGCGTTTATAGAAAAGTCTAATTGTTAGAAATAAAGTATTTGACATTTCTGCTAAACAATTTTATCAACGTCTCAGAAAACAAAAATTTTATAAATGGTAAACAGCCCTTTATCTTCTTCTGAAAGAACTGCAAATTTCTGAAAGAATGTGCTAAGCATTCCATGATATTATTTTCAATATATGGATTGGCGTTCTTGTAGAAAGAATTTTTTTTAAGTTCCTTCAGATACATCCATTGAATATGAGTACAGATGTGGAATATTAACTTCCCACAAAAAAATACATTCCATTTGAAATTTTTTTGAAAATATATTTTATATACACTTTTATCAGAATATTGGATTTTCAATATATTCCTGAAAACTCATAAGCAAGATAGGAATATATATATATATATATATATATATATATATATATATATATATATATATATATATATATATATATATATATATATATATATATATATATATATATATATATATATATATATATATATATATATATATATATATATATATATATATATATATATTATATATATATATATATATATATATATATATATATATATATATATATATATATATATATATATATATATATATATATATATATATATATATATATATATATGAAGAAATACTGCTTTCATGTTTTCTACTTTTAAAAATTGCATTTAGAGTGGTGGAGTGATAAGTTCTATACTTTCAAGATTTTAATTATTTTATAGAAATATTCTGCAATCACCTACATTTAAATATACATTGGTAATTATAAAGAAAATCATTATACTTAAAAATGTAAAGAGACATATTTTAATTTTTATCATTTATTTGTGTGAATTTATAATATCAACAATTTGTTGTTAATTTTAATTTACTTAAAAAGTTTGTAAGAGAATACGCAATATTTCTCAGGCAGATCACACACATAACGTATGTTCAAAAATTATCATATTATTGTTTTCGCCAGAAAAGAATCTTAGTTAAGTATATAATAATAAAATTTCGGAAACATGAGTAGAAGCAAAAGATATAAATTATTTCTACAGATGTGTGAATTATCTAAAACTTATGTAATCAAAAATTATTTTAAGAGACATATTTTAATTTTTATCATTTATTTATGTGAATTTATAATATGAACAATTTGTTGTTAATTTTAATTTACATAAAAAGTTTGTAAAAGAATGCGCAATATTTCTCAAATAGATCAAACTCATAATGTATGTTTAAAAATTATCATATTATTGTTTTCGCCAAAATAGAATCTTAGTTAAATATCCAATAATAAAATTTCGGAAACATGAGTAGAAGCAAATGATATAAATTATTTCTACAGATGTGTGAATTATCTAAAAATTATGTAATCAAAAATTATTTAAAAAAACATATTTTCATTTTTATCATTTATTTATGAGAATTTATAATATGAACAATTTGTTGTTAATTTTAATTTGCTTAAAAAGTTTGTAAAAGAATGTGCAAAATTCCTCAGATAGATCACACTCATAATGTATGTTCAAAAATTATCATATTATTGTTTTCACCAGAATAGAATCTTAGTTAAATATCCAATAATAAAATATCGGACACATGAGTAGAAGCAAAAGATATAAATTATTTCTATAGATGTGTAAATTATCTAAAAATTATGTAATAAAAAAATTATTTAAAGAAACATATTTTAATTTTTATCATTTATTTATGAGAATTTATAATAAGAATAATTTGTTGTTAATTTTAATTTACTTAAAAAGTTTGTAAAAGAATGCGCAATATTTCTCAAATAAATCACACTCATAATGTATGTTCAAAATTTATCATATTATTGTTTTCGCCAGAAAAGAATCTTAGTTAAATATCTAATAAAATATCGGAAACATGAGTAGAAGCAAAAGATATAATTTATTTCTACAGATGTGTGAATTATCTAAAAATTATGTAATCAAAATTATTTAATTTATTGAAATGTGTTTTTATTTCACTATTAACCAAAAATATGATTTCGTAAAAATATGTTTGTTTATGGAAAAGAAATATAAATATATCTAGTGATGTTACTCGATATCTAAGTAGCTAAAGCATTCTGCTGAGATGTCACATGCGGCTTAACTGTTTTGTATATAGCTTAGGTTTTATATTGGACTTTTCATCGAATAATAAAATGAGGTTTCTATATCTTAGTCACTTACTATTAGAAATATGCTTAAAATTTTACAGAACAGCATGTTGTGTTTAATCACTTGAGGAATCAAAATAACCCCTATATTTTTATAGGTACTATAGACAAACTTGGAACCATTGTGTTAAAGGAACCAAACAAGTGCACTAAAACTTGTTGAAGGGATCTTAAAAAAAAGAAAAAGCAATTTCTTAATTCAAATTAGATATTCAAAAATAATTTTTTTCATGCATAACCTTTATGAAACTTACGATATTTCTACATCCATACACCAACCATAAATATTTCTCACATTAATATAATTCTATTATTGGCCAAATGAAACCCAGTGGCTTAAAGATAGAGATTGGAAACTAAAGACTGAGGGTTTCGTGTCAGACTGACCACCTAAAAGGACATAAGCTTCTGACTCCAGGGCACTCAATCAGGAAAACTCAAGCTCTTGGCCTCCATATGGGCTGTCGTGGCACTCAGCATTTAATAAATTACATCAAAATCATTCAATCTCCAAGTGGATCTTGTTTGGTATATTGATAACCAATTTTATATGTAAGGTGACTAAAGAAGTGCTGTTCCTGTTACTTTGCATTGCAGATATCCTCTTGACAAATTACTCTACGTGTTCGCAGATGGCTCAACAAAAGATGCAATTAAAACGCTAGTGCTGAAGCCTATTCTAGTGCATTCAGTACTATTTATCCTGCTGGGAAGTACTATGACAAATTTATCTATGAGATAAAGGCAACATCAGTTGAAATCAATAAATTGGAAAGTTATTCTGAAAAGGTATAATGAAATACACTAATTAATCCCTGTAAAATGAAATTAATTGAAAGTCTTAAAAAACATTAACCTTCAGGAGATTCCCAGTCATTGTGATATTTTCCAAAATGTGAGCAAGCTAGTTGGCTTGCCTAATGTGTGATTTCTCATGTCACAATCTGCATCTCCTCAGTCTTTGAGTAACATCGGAAGAGTCATGTGCAGTAAATTTAGGAATAATTGAGTATCCTTGTGTAGTGATGCCGTGATGGGTAAAAGGTAGAGTGTCTTATTTGACAAATGTAAGTATAATCCCCAGTTCCCTGAGTCAATCCGCTGGAATTTCTTACTTTCATTTGCTTACTAGACATGACAATTTACAGAAACATTTATTGTTATTGAAGTCAACAATTGATGTTTTTGCTTTCTGTATCACCAGCAGGATATGGATAGTATCTACTTCAGGCATTGCCCCATTATTTTAAAAATTCTTAAAGATTTCTGTACAAAAAATAATTATTTTCATGCTTCGTCGTCAGTTTATTGGACTGTCTGTAAATTAATGGCAGAAATTCTGAAGACAGGCGTAGGATAAAAAGATATTTAGTCCAAATATTGCTCAAATTAAAAAAAGCCTACATAATGTATTCTATGAAAATGTATTATTAAAAAAGCTCATTTACAATTGGTAATTTTAATGTGGGATGAGAAAGATATAAATTAGAATTCTAAAATTCTTACTGATGCTTCAGATACCTCTCAATGATCCAAAATTTTAGTTTATTCTTTAAATACAGGTAAAATTCTGAAAAACAAAAATGTAAAAACAAATGACTTGATTTCATTCTTGAAATTTTTCTAATTGTAGATGGAACCTCAAATATTTCACATAAGGAATATTGAAAATTCTAAGATTCTTAAAGAGCAAGAAAAATTTGAGATGAATGTTTATTAAATTTTACGTAAAAGAGGAGTGCACGGATTTTTAAATAAAGAAATAATCATTAGAATCGTAATTCAAATTGAAACTAACAAGTTGCATCTTCCATAACATCTTCAAATTCAAAAAGTACTCAACATTATTAATGAATTTTTTTAAATTTTCTTTCACGGTAAATTTTTTATAGAATTAATAATTATTCTCGAAAAGATTTATCTGAATTATGAAAGTTAAATATACTGATCTTATAGTTGTAAGCTTTTAAATGTCAAATAAAAGGTTTTACAGAATTATAGAAATCTGTGTTAGCAGTTAGTAGGCAAATAAAATATTTCATATATTATCCAGAAGATATATATTGTGCATTTTTGGAAAGGCAGAATTTAATTATGAACCCTTTTTTAGAAAAAGTAATCTTTAAAATTTGTAAATTTCGCATTTTCAGTATTTCTTAAGGAAAGCATAGCTTTTACATAAATTTCAAATTTTAAAGGGCAAGTAAAATAAAAGAATCAATCATAGTTAATCATTTATCACGTTATTAATAATTTTTAGATCACACACACACACACACACACACACACACACACACACACACACACACATATATATATATATATATATATATATATATATATATATATATATATATATATATATATATATATATATATATATATATATATATATATATATACAAGGTGTTCCAAAACGACCGCATAAACTCTGTACAGCTAGATTCCTCGTTGGGAGTACATAAAACCGCCCAAAAAGTGTTCCTGTACGATCCATAGTTTACGAGAAAAATACAAAAAACAAAAAATGGCGTCACTTCCGGTGTAAAAAAAACACTTTATTGGTCATATCAACAACATTATTTTCAAAAGTTTTCAGGCGATAATGCTTAAAACCTTCACCGCACATACCGCGTCATTAATGCGCGTGCCATGGAATGACGTTAAGCTTCCGGTGAACTGGTATTTAAAAGACTGCATTTTGCAACTACCGGTAGTCTTCATACATGGTGATCATGTTTTCCGTTCGTGACTACTGCAATATGTACTTGATGTACAGCCAATGTAATGGAAATGCCTTACAAACTGCTAGGGAGTATGCCCGTCGATATCAGCTGCATATACTGCTGTTGATATGTTCAATAAAGTGTATTATCTTGCAGTGTCAGTGACGTCGTTTTTCGTATTTTTTTCGTAAACTATGGATCGTACAGGAACACTTCTTTGGGCAGTTTTTATGTACTCCCACAAAAGTTAATAATTTATTAAAATCATATTTAATTCCATTCCCTTAAAAATAATTTTTCCTTTGACTTCCACTTACTTTAAGAAATGTTTCTATCAATAATTAAATCGTGCCTTAAAATCATTTTCATCAATGTTCTCAGTGTTCATTTTCCTATTATAGAATTAAGGAACTCAAAATGATGACTATAAATAGGTAATTCAACAGCGGAAATTAGATAATGTCATATGATGTTATGTCGGCGAATAACGAGATTGTGTTGATGTGTTTGATTTTTCTTTTTTTTTTAAAAAAAAACGTTTTTAAAAAAATATGAATCTATTTTGCAGTGTGAGAAACTTCGTTGTAATTCTGCAAATCTCCTGAATTTTCTCGCGTAACTGCAGAGTATTCAGATGCCGCAAAACACTCAAAAAATAATCTTTATTAACTAATTGTACAATCAGTAGTAATTTAAAATTCACACACAAAAAATGGCACACTCAAAGGAAATAATATTATCTTGATTTTTTAATTTGAAAGAGACTGAATGTGGCATGATCTTAAATGTCTTCGTTCGAATTTCATCCACCCTTTAATTGACTATAAGGTATTTCTGTAGTTTTTTAAGTTTTATCACCAGTATAATACCGCATTTTAAAATTAAATTGCTTTCAGAAAACGCACACCTCAAGCCACTTTAATACATTATTGTTTCTTGATCAATTTTAAGGTTCTTATAAAAACTTAATATTTGATACGTTTTACTGCTAAAAACTTTTTTAAATTTACTTATCTGAAATCAAATGATAAGGGTACTTATTAAGTGCCGTCTCTTGTCAGGATTCTTATGCTTATTAGAAATTTTCAATTTGAAGGAAAAAAGTTGATCAGTCAAAATGATTGATGATTATATTTAACATATTTGCCATCTGCCATCATCTTCAAATTTTTTTACTGAGTATATCAGTTGAGTATAATAAGCAATTGTCTTCAAAAGCTTTTTACAGCGTTTTAGCAGTTAATAACAGAAATTTGATTATATATATATATATATATATATATATATATATATATATATATATATATATATATATAGTATATATATATATATATATATACGTTGTTCCATATGCCATGATTTTTCGTTGTTCCTGTTGATTGAGAGTCGATAAAACAATCCTCAAAAATCACAAGACTTTTATTCGTACCAAATCCAACAAGACAAAGGAAATTCCAGCTGTGGAACTCAGGATTTCACAGCTTCAATTTAATTAATACATAAGGAAACGGCATTGAATTCTCTAATACTTCATACAAATCTCTAATACCTCAGATAAACAACAGTGTCTATGAATTAAACTAGCATTAAAGACTGATAGCCTAACTGATAGAATAATATATGAAAATGGGATGTTAGAAATTAATTTTGACTAAATTAATTTGTTTTAACTCTTATATTCTCAGAATTTGAAGTTTTTATTTTCTTGAAATTCTAAGTTTGGTTTAAATATAGTGTGGTTATAATTCTCGTTTTAAATGTTCTAGATAAATGGGACTTGGATCAGAATAACCCCCATGACCACAATAGTAAATAATCTAATTATAAAATCATTTGACTCATTTGAACTTTTCATTTATTTTATGTGATCACGCCCACATTATTTTAGCGACACTATATACTTGGAAATAATTTCCTTAAAAGCTTAGAGCTTTTTCATTCAAGACCCCTTTGTTATTTGCTTTGATTGGTTCAGATCCCATTAAACTAACCGAAATTATATCGCAATTTTTCAAATTTTAAATTACTTTAAGGATTAGTTTTTGACTGGAATAACTACTGAAATAAATGTCTGATTTGCACCTATAATTATATTACCCTTAATATAATGCAAATTCCTTATTAAAATATATTCTCCAAATAAATTGAAATTTTATATTTTCTTATTTTAATTTATTTGTTTATTTTTTACAATCTAAATTTTTTATAACGTTTGTTTTTTTACTGCTTTATTTTAGCTTACTATGAAGCACATACTCTCGACAATTCACATGCCTATAATAATTTTCAAATCTATAATTTCATTATAACAAACTTTTTGTCATGCTTTTCTAATATCTTATATTTTAAGTCATTTAAAAAACACTGGTTTTCAAATCACGTTAACTTAGACCCTTATTTTTAGGCACTGGATTTTCAACCTTATGTTTTTATGTTATATATATATTATTGAATTTTATATTTTAATGTCTTTATTTCTAATAGGATTATAAAACATAGACTTCTAACAGAATGTTTCCTAATTAACACTCCTCCCATTCAACCAGATTTTTATTATTTTTTCTGTCACAGGATTGATGCACATCTGTCACTTCCAATTCATGTCCATACAGAAAGACAAGAACAACCATGAGTGACTCTCACAGTTGCTCAAATGCAATGGAGGTATGTAACGATGATAACATTTTATTAATTGACAAATCGCAAAAAATTCAAGATGATATTACAGATAAAGATAAGCAAATAGGACTAATTTTTTGTTGAAAAAACTAAAAGAAATCATTAAATGGAGAAATGCAAAGAATGTATATTTACCTAAATCAACGCAATAAAATTTTATTCAAGAATGGACGCTTTTGGATTCGTAGGTTTTCGGATCACCAATACATTAAGATAGCAATAAATAAGCCTATTACGACATTTTTAGTGAGATATAAGTCATTAAATATTCCAAAATAGTCCATCCAAATGATTAAACTTAATCTTAAGCAAATTGTGAGCGTAATACAAAATATCAAAACAGAAGAGAACTTAGATAACACAACTCAACGTACTATGTAAACAATTTTACCAACACTAAATAAGTAATTCAAACTTTGACTTCCAGGAAAGAAATTTCTTATTCTTTGGTGGCCTGCTGATTTAAAATTCGTTGGAAGTAAAACAAGAGCACTGAGGTGAAGGTTAAAAAATTTCTGATATTAAATGTAAAAGAATAATATGGATATGAAATTCGAAAAGCAGCTTGCAGAATATAATAGTTAAATTAGAAAGTTGGTCAAAGTTCTGTATAACAAGTAATAATGAATTTGAACTTTTGTATGTGTGTGCAGAAACAAAAACTACCAAGAAATTATTTACAGCAACACAGTTTGTAGCTTTTCATAGTAGAACATTAAATCAAAACACTCTTATCAAAATAATTTACAAGAACCATAGTAGAAAAAATTGTCACACTGGAGCTATTCAAAGTGGTGTTATCCACCTACAATTTGAAACATGAAACATTTAGAAAGTCTATAAGGGCAATCACTTTTACATATTTCTGGATGTTTCAAGACGACATCAATATCAGCTATTAAAGCTCTTACTGTTGTACCACAATTGCCTTGGATGGTAGAAACAATTTATCTTACTACTAGCATTCTCCAATTATATATGGACCAGATAATGTACAGTAATGTTATTTAACAAGAACAATATGAAACTCCTATTCATAAAAATATATTACCAATCCTTCAACTTGGAGTAAACATTTTATATAATATATTCCACTATCTATTATATTATTCCGTTTCCCATCAAAGCAAGTGTCTACTGACATTAACATGTACATAGATGGATCCAAACGTTATAAAAGAACTGGTGGAACATTTATAGATTCGAAAAAGGAGTTAATATCCATTCAAGCAAATTTAGATTATCTAAATATAATATTGTTTATCAGGTTGAAGCGATGACAATCCAACAAATAATAATCAATGTAAGTAACTGTGAATTTGCAGATGTTACAATTTGGACTGCTAGTGCTTAATTATTACTATCATTACTTAATACACAGCAGCATAGTTAGCATAAATTGCTAACTATAAATAACATACAATATATATGATATGCTGTCAGAAAAATAATCATCTACTCTCCGGGACTATAGCCCACATAATCACAGGAATAGGAAATGAGCTGGCTGATTACAAGGCAAAAGAGGCATATGGAGAAAACAACTTACCAATAACATATTTAAAATTTCCTTCATCACACTGCAAAGATATTCTTGACAAGAGGCTTCTGAATATCTGGCAATATTCATGGGATGACCAAATTACTGGAACATGGACCTACAATTTCTGTAAAACAGTGTCTGCACAGTATTTATCAACAAATCTATTTGTCAATTACTTGTTGACCATTCCATGGACCATTCCATTTATACTTCCATAGAATAAAGAGGATATAAAGTATTAATTGCTCATGTGGACAATCAGAAACTTCTCTACATTATATAGAGAAGTTTACTTTTAACAATAAATTTTCAAATAAAAAGAACTTCTTCGCTGATTAACACAACCTTCTTCTGCATCAACACTGCTTATTGAAGAAGTAAAAAGCTATCTCTGTTTCACAACTCCTTTCCCATAAGAAAATTAAACTATGTCAAGAAAGACAGTAGAATCAATAAGACCAAATACTTGATTTTCCTAAAGATTCAGAATAGCCTTATATTGAATGAATATTATGTGTGCGACTCATTCATTATTTATAATTTACAATGAACTTTAGTGACTAATATTTTTGCTTTCATTTTCAAGATGTATATTTTGTATGTAGTTACTGATTATTAGATGCTTAGATTTAATTGTCTTCCTTTTCTCTATATCTTTTAGCTATTTATTTGTTTCTACTAACTGTTTCTTTATTTGTTTTAGTTCAAATTTTAAAATATATTTTAGCCTAAAAGTACATTTTTAGCAACTAGATTTAAGTATCATATAAACTAGCCACCGTAAATGTAACACCCTGAAGGCAGCATGAAAATAGCATGAATTTTACAACTTGCCTTAGTGGAGCTCAGCTATGCAAATGATTAGAATTTCAACGCGGACGCAATCACGCATGCATGTGGTGCCACTTAAAAGCGATATTTAAGGCTTGGAGATTTTGATGATTTTCAGTTCGGCAATTGTAATTTCATTGTGGGGTTTTTTTGTCATAAAAAAACGATCAATTATGCCTCGTAAAAAACAGCTATCATTTCTTTTATCAAGTATCTGAGTTCGACAGAGGAAGGATAGTGGCCTACCGAGATTGTTCATTATCTTCCTCGGAAATCAGTAGTCGTGTTACATGAAATCAAACAACTGTAATGCGGATATATGATCGTTGGATGCAGGAGAGTACGACGGACCGACGTCATCGATCTCCTCAGTGCACCACTTCACATGATCATAGACAAACTGTGCGCATGGCAGTGACGGATCGCTCAGCCACATCATGAACCATAGCACAGCACATTCAATCTGTTAAGCATCATCCAGTGTATGCGCGTACCATTCGACGCCGTTTACGGCAGAGTTGTCTGTATGTAAGACATCCATTGCTTTGTCTACTCTTGACGCATAGCCACAGACGTCTCCTCTGCCAATGGTGTGATGAAAGAAGGATGTGGATGGCAG
Source organism: Latrodectus hesperus (assembly GCA_037975125.1). Taxonomy (NCBI): domain Eukaryota; kingdom Metazoa; phylum Arthropoda; class Arachnida; order Araneae; family Theridiidae; genus Latrodectus; species Latrodectus hesperus. The sequence goes on along the minus strand of JAJQOW010000014.1, from coordinate 11,098,502 downwards.
ACTGGAATGAAATTGTCTTTACTGATGAGTCACGCTTCTTTCTGCAAAACTCAGGACCTCTCGACACAATTATGTATGTATGTATGTCTGCAAAACCACGATGGTCGCATTCGAGTTCACCTTGGAGAAAGGAGCTGAATAGCTGCGTTATGCACCATCACTCTGGTCCTACGCCGGGTATTAAGGTATAGGGTGGAATTGGGTATCACTCTGGCACTCTTCTAGTATTCAATGCCGGTACTTTAAACAGCCAGTGCTACATTTGCGAGGTGATGGACCCAGTTTTCCTAGACCCCTCGATATAAGGACATTCCTTATATCCAGGGCTCAACCCACACCCATATTTCAACAAAATAATGCGCGAACACACGTCAAAGGGTTTTTAACAATATATGGTTTCTATTTTTCTACATGAACGTAATTTTTCTCAGTTTTTTCTTTTCAATATTAATAAATTTAAACAAATTATTTACAATCAAATAAACATGATATTATAAATAAAATATCTCCTTTTATTTATGAGAAATATTTTTTGTTCACACTTATAACAACTTACATGTTCTTCCACTGATTGATCTTTTTAACCATAAATAGGAATCTTATCATTATTAAGTGAATTATTAAAAATGATCATTCACCATTTTTTATCAAAATAATTTTTTGTCGCAGTAAATGTAGTATCTTTAAAAAGTGTTTATCAAACTAATGATGATTATATAAGATGTTCTAATGCACATTTTATTTAAAATTATGAAAACTGATAAACAGACCAAAATAGAATTACACAACTACATTAAGTTTAAAACCTAAAAATTATGTTTAATGCATTTTTGGTTATACCAATTGCTTTCAAATGTAATTTCAATGAGAAAAAGCCTTTTAATTCTTCATGTGTCATTGCATTTCTATCAAACTATATCCCGCGAGCTGTATAGGGAATGGGCATTTATTATTTTTGTGTTCAAGGAATACATTTGAGAATTTTATGTGCTTTAATAGGAATTCTCAACAAGATTAAATGATTTTTCACTAATGATGATCCATTTAATTGTTTCAATTATATTTCATTAAGCTTTGAGTTTCATTCTGGATTTATGTACATGAAATTTTCTCCAAGAAGTTGAATTCCCAGCATTTTCTTTATGAAGATTCTAGCACGTTGTCTTATAAAATGTTGTTCCTGATTTAAAGAATTCCAAAAATTCATCATATGGCTTTATGATGTTCAAAATTCTGTTTTTGTTCCGAATATTGAACGTTCCATGTAGGCTATAAAAAGCCAATTTATTCATCTTTCATATTCGAAATATAAATTTTGAAATATAGAGCAAAACTTTCTGATAGATAAAGTGATATTCTAATTTTATCTAGTTTGTTCAAGAGGCATTTTAAAAATATTGTATTTTTGGTAGGTGTAAAATCCAATGGATTTTCTAAATTAGTGTTCAACTGTTATTATTAGTTACCTTTGGTTGCTTTGAGTAATTTTCATTTAGACATTATTTATTATTGTTCATATGAAAAATTTTATAACATTCTTGATTTTTCTCATTCAGTTGAAAACAATGTCCTCTCAAATATTTTATCTCTGTTTTCCATTACAAACTGCGGTATCTATCATATATATATATATATATATATATATATATATATATATATATATATATATATATATATATATATATATATATATATATACACTACTGGCCATTAAAATTGCTACACTAAGAAGGAATGCAAATAACAGAACGATATTTATTAGACACATACATTATAGTGGAAAGAACAAGTGATTAGATTGACAGGAAATTAGGATGTATAGAACTTGAGAAATCAGTACCCAGAACAGCCACCTCTGGCTGCAATAACAGCATTTATCCGCCTAGGCATGGAGTCAAACAGAGGTTGTATGGCATGTACGGGGATCTCAGTCCATGCAGCTTCAACACTATGCCACAGTTCATCGACAGTAGTGGATGGTGAGTAATGGCGTGCCAATCGCTCGGCAACCATTGACCACACGTTCTCAATTGGTGACAGATCAGGAGAACGTGCTGGCCAGGGTAACAGTCGAACTTGTTCTGTATCAAGGAAGTTCAGAACAGTACGGGCAACATGCGGTCGTGCATTATCCTGTTGAAACAAAGCATTAGGGAGGCCTCGAAGATAGGGCAGAGCCACGGGCCTTAACACATCGGAAATGTAACGGTTGCTGTTCAAAGTGCCGGTAATGCGAACAAGAGGTGATCGAGACGTGTATGCAAATGGCATCCCATACCATCACTCCAGCAGATGGGCCAGTATGGCGATGTCCAGTGCAAGCTGGCAATGCGCGTTCTCCACGATGCCTCCAAACACGGATGCGGCCATCATGGTCCTGTATACAGAACCGAGATTCATCTGTAAAGATGACGTGATGCCATTCCCGCATCCAGGTTCGTCGCTGATCACACCATTGAAGGCGCTCCTGTCTGTGACGCAGCGTCAATGGTAGCCGCAGCTATGGTCGCCGTGCAGACAATCCATAGCTGCTGCAAACGTCGTCGATTTGTTCGAGGAGAAACTTGTTGCCTTGCAAATGACTCCATTTCTCGACTCAGGGTTCGTGACGTGGTTGTACGATCCCTTGTGACCATGCGGATAAGAGTCTGTCTTCTCTGCTGTTAGTGATGGGGGTCGCTGAGATCCTGCATGACGTTCCGTATGATTGTCCTGAACCCATCGATTCCATATTCTGCTAACAGTCATGGGGTCTCGACCGACGTGAGCAGCAATATTGCGGTACGATAAACCGCAATCCCGGTAGGCTATAATCCTTCCTCGATCAAAGTCAGACACGTGCTGATAGGCATTTCTTCTTCTTACACGAGGCATTACAACAACTTTCTTTGCCGAAAACAACGTTGAAACGGAAATCTGAGTATGAGAAAACTGCTGTCAAATCTCTGGTTTTATACACATTGTAGATGTCGCTACTGTCGCCTGCTTTGTATGAATGCGCTGAAAATCTAATCATTTGCATATCACAGCAAGTTCTACCTGTCATACAAATTTCACGTGTGTGATGTCCCGCTTTCCTGGTGTAGCAATTTTAATGGCCAGTAGTGTGTGTGTATATGTAGTAGTGTGTGTGTGTGTGTGTGTGTGTGTGTGTGTGTGTGTGTGTGTGTGTGTGTGTGTGTGTGTGTGTGTGTGTGTGTGTGTGTAAACAATAGAATATTTTAGAATCTATTGCTTATGTATTTTATGTTATTTATGTTATTATTTTATGTTATTGTTTTTTATGTTATTAATCATTCTTTTTAGCTTATTTTTCAGAGTACATTTGTTGTGTGATAGATTCCTTTCTTGATTACCTTTTATTCATTCCCTTTCCTCATTTCCATTTTCACTACACGTTGGCCTACTTATTTTTTGTAAATTTCTGAGAAACAGATCTACTTAATAGAAAACTTAATCGCAAAGCTTTTACATTAATTTTCAAAAATTCGAATTATATTTTTGAGGATCAAAGACTGGCTATGATTCTCGCTGATTGATTTTCTTCTTTTGACCACATTAATATAATAGTTTTTTAATTAATAAAGTCATTTAATTAAGTAGTTTCTGCATATTTTGATTGGTATTAAATCTTCTCTCGTTAATCGTTTAAATAACTGTCTTTATTACTCATTTGAATTCCATTGAAAATGTCTATAATGATATTTTCTATACTGTAGAGGTTTGCACATTGACTTTCACATCTGTTTGTTTTTTTTGTAAGGGAATGTGTGTTATTTTCAATTTGGTTTAGTTTTCATAATCAAATATTTTTCATATATTCGAACATTTTATCAAAATGAATAACAATCGAGAATATTGAATCATGAATCAAATAATCAAATTCATGAATCTTATATCCAACTAGAATTTCTCAGTTGAAATAAGTTTTGGGAGACATATTAGGAAATGTGCTTATAACCAATTATATTACCAAATTTAAATATTGTCCATTGCAACCATTACTTTTTCTTATAAATGAGTGTTGGCCAACCTGTGGTTAGCGAGCCATATGCGGCTTTCTGAAGTATGATTCATACCTCTAGATAAGTGGACCCTATATGACTTTTCATATTTTTGTGTTATTATATTTTAAAAAATTATTAATGTTCGTATGTGTTTTAAAATGTTTTTTAAATTACTGACCACAAATATAAAAGACTGAGTATAACGTTGTAACAAATTTCATTTCCGTCCCAGTTAAGAATGAGATGATTCATCAAAAACTGCGTAAATGAATATAAACAGTGGCGTAATCATCCGCAATTGACAGTCCTGAGAGAGAGAGACCGATTTTGAATTAGTAAACTTTCACTGCAACGGACAGTTGACAATGTGCTCTGGAGGAAACAATATGTATATCTTTTGCTACAGATATAATTTGTAATTAGGAAATTTTGATAAATTAACTATTTGTTTCATAGTGTGTAATACCCTTTTTTATTGTTTTAATAACACAAAACTTACATTTTCTAAATTTGTTTTTTTTTTTTTTATTTTCAGTTCTTTTAAAAATATAAGGACAGAGAGCGAAAATAAAAAAAGAAAATACAGTCAAGAAAATAAAAGTTTGAATAATGAGTGGGAGAAGAATTTCTTTTTTGCTATGTGTTATTTGTAATTCTACTGTAAAAAATTATAAAGCTCGCAATTTACGTCAAAAATATTAAACCAATCCTCATCAGTTTCCTAATCAGTATCCGCTACATTCCAAATTAAGATCAGATAAACTTCCTTTTTCAAAACCAAATTTAAATAAACAAAATGTCAATTTTGATGACCCTTAGAAATCAAGCTGGTTGAAAATCGAGTTTTATTATTACCTGGAATATTGCTCGTGAAAAACGCCCGTATGCAGAGGTAGAATTCATTACGAAAACTTGGAATATGAGCTTAAAGTTTCAGATCCAAATAATGCAGCATTGCACAAAGTTGTTTCGCAAATTTCCATCTCGAGACACACAATCGAACGACGCATTACTGGAATTAATACTTCTCTTGAATATAATTTTAAAAAATGGTTTGAAAAACTGTATTGCATTCAGCTTAGTCATAGACGAATCGACAGATATCAAAGATTTTCCACAATTGTCAGTTTTCATGTTTTGTTTCAATTGACTTCGTTGTTAAAGAAAAATCATTAGTTTATAGTAGCACTTCCAGAATCATTCCGCGGTGTCGATATTAGGAATGTATTATATTCCATAATGAAAACTTTTGATACGCCTTTTAATAAACTTGAAACAATGCTACTAATGAAGTTATCGGAATACTGGGTAAAAATATTGGTCTTATTGGGCTTTTAAAAGATGAATCTCAAATTCCACAATTATTACCTATTCGCTGCATAATTCACCAAAAACATCTTGCACAAAATATTAAAAATATCATGATGCTAGGAAAACAAGGTTGAACATTATAAATTACATTCGGACCGATGCAAAAACCATCCACAACTCCTTGAAGAATTAAAGAATGAAGAACTTCCAAATGAAATAATTTAATTTGTATTGTTAAAGGGTTATCTAGCTACAACGAATTCAATTGATTTGTATATTTGTTTGATCCAATAACTGCATTTCTAAAAGAAAAGGAAATAACCTATTCAGAGTTAGACTATGGTGAGTGGTTACAAGAATTAATGTTTTTGACTGATAACACACACACACATGGAAATAAATTTAGAATGGACTCAATTCATCGCTAGACGGCGCTACAATAACTTGTCACGTGACAAGTATCAAGCTTAGATGGTTTACACATGTATTGCTATGCAATTGCATTAAAATTTACAGCTACTAACGTTTATTATTTTCCACATTTATTTTATCAATTCGCAAACTGATTATGTAAACAAATATATAGATTTCTAACAACTCTTTAAATTTATACAATGTCAAATTCAATATTAAAGAGACCTTTGAATATTTATTCTTTTACTAACTGTTCAATATTTGAATATGCTGAAAAGTTTTCTCAAATGAGTGGGAATAATAGCATTTTGACAAAAATAAAGAAAGGTAATTTGTTATGGCAAGAGAAGTTTGTCAGCAAAATAGTTTTTGATGAGATAATTGAAGACAATGCAGCAGCTTATTCTGTCTCGGTGACGGTGAAAGCCGAGATGAAAAAATCAGTGACTTATAAACCTACTCTTGTAATCACAATGAATGATAAGGTAAGTTTATCTTTTATTATTCCTGGAGTTATTTTAAAATTTTTATTTTATACTTAAATAAAATTATTTTTAATGTAGTTTATATTGCATTATCAGATGATATTAGGATATAAATAATGTAAATAAGGAATGTACTGTAAGCAGAATATATTATGCAGTAACTTAGAAATTATAAATTAACTTTCTAAGCTGCAGCAGGTACCTTATAATAGACTTAACTTTAGTTAAATTTAATATAATCTTAGCATTTATGTAATAATAAACAGTAACTTCCAGAAATAAAATCTTTTTTTAATCCACAAATAAAAACAAAAAAAAGATTTGAAGGTTTTTTATTATGATAATTCATTAGTATGAGTGTTTTATTCTATTGTAAATATATAAGAAATCATTTCATTTAAGCATATTTATATATGCAGTAATTAAATGGAAGGTTTTTAGAAATTGCAGAAGTGCAGAATTAAATGGAAGGTTAGTGGTGCACTAGTTCTTAAAAAACAACACAAATATTATGCCCAAATCCAGTGCCAATTAGCTTGTTCAAACCTACACAAATGTCTTTTTGTTGTGTATTTAAAAAAGGATGGAAAAGACTATTTTTACGAAGAAATCGTTTATTTTGTTCAAACTCAATGGGCAGATTGGGATGTAAAATTTAAAAAAAATTTTCAAGTTATTATTTTCCTTATCTTTATACATTATCTCAATAAATATTTTCTTTCATGTTTTCTTATGTTATTCATCTAGTGTACTTATGACATTCATTAACTCATTTGTAAATAGTATTTTATTTTATTTTTCAACTTTATGAATTCAATATAAGTAATAATAAATATTTAGTCGCCAATAAATCTTATTTCACACTTATTTCAGATCTTTTTCGTTAATGCCCAATGAATTTAATTATTTTCAATTAAGGTTTCTATTGAAACGTGAATCTGTTTACAAACTTATTAGCTTGAAATAACACAGCTAAAAATAAAAGGCTTGTTTTTTGTATTTTTTACCAATACGTGATTCTAAAATGTGTTTCCTTAAAAAATGCCAAATGTATATTTTTAATTTGTATAAATTACTTTTGCATTTCCTCAAAATGAAATATTAATATCCAAATAATAGCAGTTTCTTCAGTAACAAAAAGTTTCATACTAAAAATTTTCCACTAAAATCAAACATTACAAATTTTAATATGAAATATATTAAAACTAAAAATATATTATCTTCAACTATTTTAAAAAATATAGATATATACACACATATAATTTCATTTTATTAGTAAATAAAACAATTAGCAAGTTATAAAATATGAACTTATAAAGCAAAATGCTACTACTCAGCAAGAAAGCATAAACCTTAAAATAAAATTTTTATTAGAATCACAGTTTACGAAAGTTTAAAGCTACACACACAGTTATAGAAAACCTTTATAATAAAATCAAATCTCCTTCAACATTCAGAAATTTAAACAGAGCAAAAAACATTTGCTTTGTGAAACAAGTAATTGCTACCAACTGTTCATCATAATTTATGTTCTCTGGTTTAAATTCTTTTGCTGATAAGAGATTTTTAAGTTCACAAGCTTCTTTTTGTACCAAGGAAGGTTCATCAATGATATCACTGAAACTACTAGATTGAGTTGAGACTCCCAAAGAGGTCCTAAAAAATAATAGAAATTATATTATTAACATATATTTAAATAGTTTTAAAGTCAATGAATCATGGAACAAAATACATGTCAATTTTCACCAATATCTGTTTTGATGATTGTAACTTAGTCCTTAGTTTTTTCTCATTAATTTTTGTTAGATATCTAAGCCATATAAATGAATGAAACAAAAAGTAACATTTTTTTTATATAATTTATTGATTTTAAAAATTAATGTGACAAAGAATAACTTCTGAAAAAGAGTTATTTATCTCAATTAAAACAAAAAATTTCAATATGTGTTATATGTATAATTAAAAAATCTAAAATTAATCACAAAAGTTTTTCCTTTTTTTTCAATTTTAGAATTAAAAAAAATGCTCAGTTAAATAATTCATTTCATTTTAGTAATACTGAAAATTTTGATTTGTTCATTTCTTCATAATTTGACTAATTTAACCTACATTTAAAGTACAATCTGAATTATTATCCATATTTGTGCCCGAAAAAGAAGCTAAACAAAATTTTTTATTCATTTAGATGCAACCACAAGATAAAGTTTCTGATGCTCAGAGTTACTTAAGGTCAAATTAAGTGTGTTTTAGAATCAAGACATATATTAGAAAATAATTCGGTAAAAGTTACGAGACCCGTACGCGATTGGCGCGATCTCAACTTTTGGCACTAAGCGCTTTACAGCTCTGTCGCCAACCTAAATTACGTCACGACGCGTGATAGATGTAAACCAATAACGATCGCGTTCAAACTTCAGCTTTGAAATCTCGCGTTTTTTAGAATTCCAAATATTAAAAAGTTTAATATTTCATTATAATTAAATACTGTAGAAGTTTTAAAATTAAAATAAATAGGTACGAAATTTTTAAAAGTTGATTTTAAACATACCGAGCAATGGCACCTTCCTTAAAAAAACATCAGTGTAGCGCTACCTACTACAGTGCCAACCGGGCAATAAAACTAAATTTCGAACATTAACAAATTTCAATTTTTGTTTAAACTCGAATTTTAATATACCGAGCAATGGCACCCACATTAAAGAAATTTCAGTACGCGGAACATTCTAACACTAACATGCAATACACACAACTTAAAAATTCATATACTTACTTTCTTATTACCATCACGCTCTAAATAAAAATAACGTAAGTTCAATACATTCTCATCTGTAGTTAATTTTCGCTAGCAACACACTAACTCCAAAATTCGAAAATCGAAACTAAATTATTAAATATTATTCTATAATAGTTTCAAGGGTTACATACAAAACGCGCTTGTCACGCGATCATGTTACCCAATAAACGAAAACACGTCATACATACGTAATCCGAACCGTTAAACCAGTTTGACGAACTTATCGCACCACTTTATCGCCTGCTTGGCGCATTTTACCCTCTGTACGGATCTCTTCACTTCAGCGAATAATTCAATTGAAAATTAATATTTTGTGTAAGTTTGAAGATAATACAGCAGGAATTTGTCTGGTATCAAGCTTACAGAAATAATTTAACTTTACTGTATTCAAATAGAAGACAAATTATAGTTGTATAATTATATAAGGAATTTAATTCAGTTATTCATTTTCAATCAGTAATTATGAAGTACAGAAAACATATTTTAAAACTGATTTCAAAATAATGCAAATCCCCACTTAATATGTGATACAAATAAACCGTTGAGTTAAAGACTAGAAAATTAACAATTCAATTTCCTTTTTTACTGAGAAAAAAAATTTGTAATTTTAGCAAATAAAAAACTACATTACTTGTTCATTTAAAGCTAAAATAACCACCAAAGAGAGAACCTTAAGTAATATTTTTATATTGTTATTATTTCCTTAATTTTTCCTTGTGAGGATTCACACACACATTTATCTTTTACATCATTTATATATTTTGAATAATTTATTAGTAGAATATGTGAATTCATTATATGTATTGTGTAAGTATTGTATTATTATATTACAGTAAGCAATTTTATTAGTTAAAATTAATTTCAGTAAATTGTAATGCATTTATAAATTTTTTAATATAAATTTTAATTTTGATATTGATAATTTTTTCATTCACATTTAAAGTAGTATACATAAGATATGTTAAACCCATTAATCATATTTAAATTTCTTAAAAATATTTGATAATAAACTCAAATTACATTAGATTGATATCAAGTTTCAAAATATAATATTTGTTTAATTTAATACAGCAAATTTTTATAACACTTAATTTCATAGAGAGAATAAACTGGCAAAATAAAATTATTTACTCTGTTGTATAGGCATCCTCCTTTTCATCATTCCCTTGTTCTGGAAGCTGGCCCTGAAGCACACGCCGTTCACTTTTTGGCTGCGAGAAAACAAATTTGCTTGGAACAGCATCGATCAGATTCGTGAAGTTTTCATACCTAAAATTTGTCTCTTCAAAATGATCTGAGCACAAAACTGACCATGGTGAAGGGGAAAATTCTTCTCGTCCTAACTTAATCAGCCATTCTTTTAGTAGTTTTTGATTCTTTAAGGAAAATCTAAAAAACGATTTTTCTCGGGAATCAACCTTATACTTGGCATTTTTACACTTATACGCTGCACAATACCTAGATTTTCATAAATTTTTATCGTCCATAATTAAACCCACGTTCAAAATCTAATCGAAATCTAGCGTGTTATTAGGTTTGGGAAAAAGTAAACAAATCGTGGAGCGTACTTGTCATGTGACTTTGACATCACAGGAAGTGAGTCAATTGCAGCGGAAAGTTAAAATAATATCTGACCTCTCTCACAGTATATATTTAATTTTCAAACTAAATTACAATTTTTGTCAAAAGGACATTAAAAATAAAGTATTTTGTCATTTTCTTCAAATTATAAAAATGTGTTTCAATATTAAGCAAGAAAAATTCAACGAGTATCTAAAAAGGCTAGAAGTAATATTGACGGATTCCAAAACAGATTTTAAGAATTAAAATATTTTAAATTCATTCTTGATTTTTTTTTGAATATATTTGAAATTAACATAATTCAAGTTCAGTTTTCATTTTCGAATATAATTATAAACCAAAAAGCATCTGGAAAATTGGAATTAATAGAGAAACAATAAGATCAAGGTCTGCAATTAAAATATAAGTTAATGCCGGTTACTGAATTTTGGATATTTGTACCAGAATCGAAATATCCTGAATTTAAAAAGAATGATTGTCAAGTTATTTTAATATTCGGAACAACGTAGTTATGTGAATCACTTCCTTCCTCTTTAAAATTCGTGAAATCCAAACACCTATCAGTAATAACTAACCAGCATCTCAAAGAATAACTAGATACTGTCACCAAGTAGTAGCCAAATTTTAAAGAATTATCAAGACAAGTAAAATAAATGTGTTAATATTTAACTTCAATACGCATATTTTGTACTGTTATTTATAAGTTTTCAATAAATATCATTCCTGTACAAAAACGTTAATATTTTTTGCATACATTTTAAATACGTATTTAATTGCGGCTCTAGAAAAGTTTCAAATTTTTAAATCTGGCTCGGACATTCAAAAAGCTTCAAGTTTTGTTGCAAATCGAACTATCAAGTTTAAAGTGATCTATAGAATGACATGCTCTAAGTGCTTAAAATTAAATATAAGAAAACTAATTCAATATTTCTTTGATAGCTTGAATCAACATAATTTTAGGTAAAAGTAATTCATAGTATAAATTCCTAAAAATTGCTGAAATTATCTTTCGGATATCAAGTAAACAAAATAAAGAACAGAAAGATGCCGAGAAATGAATTTATGTGATGTGTTATAAATACAAAGATAATTTACCTTTATGAAAATATCATCAGAACGTCATTTACAATAAATCTGATATTTATAAGATTATTAAAACTCAAAATGTTAAATTCAGAAAACATAATCGTATCTTTTCAGAAGAAAAATCCAAAAAAATATATTGCTGGAATTAAAATAAAATGGAAAGCAATAGATAATATGCATATAAAAAGTAAGATGCCACAGTGTAATTTTAGGTGAATTCATAGTAATTCATAATATCAAATATTTTAAATTATCTTATTCTAAAATGATTGATGCTTGTAAATATATTTGGATATATTATGAAAAAAACCAAATGCAGAAAATCAGGTGTTCTTACAGCAGTTAAAAACAAAATTAATTACAAAGATTTTAATGAAATTTTAATATTTAAAGCAAATTAATTATGTAAAATGTTTTTAGAATGTCATAAAGAAGTGAACTACAATTTTAACGCAAATAATTTAATGTATCTTAACAATTAGAATTTGAATAATCATTTACAAGTGTGGCTTTAATTTTGTTGAATTTGAGAGAAAATTTTAGTAAGAATAACGAACGAAGGACTTTTATAGATTTTAAGGTATTTATATTACATGCCAGAACATAATTTTTAAGGGATATAAAAAAGGACGAAAATATATTCAAAGATTCATATCAATGTAATTGGCGAGATTAAGATTGTGCAAAAGATTTGTTACTACGAAAACAGCAGGCCTGCAAACGATATGGTAGCAATAGTTACTATCACATGAGATTACAATATAATATAGATCTTGAACCATGATTTAAAACCAAAACGTTTCAGATACCAAAAGAAATTGAAAGAAACAACATACGCTCTTTAACTATGTCGAAAATCGAGAAGGATAAGTGCTTATTTATATTGATTGAATGATCATACTTAAAAATCATCAGAAGTGAAATTTGAAGCTATGAAACCAAATTAAATTAGAATTCAATTGGTTAATGAAAGAAAAACAAAACATCAATGTTCAGAGCTTAAGTTCAAACGTCCATCTTTTTTAAAAATTGTGTGTATATCTTTAGTAGTTCAGCTTCTTTAGTGTAAAAAATTAATAATTTTTCTTATACCAAAGAAACTTAACTTCATTTATAATTTATAATTTCATTTCTATTGTCTAACTACTTTCATTTTACATTTAATTAACATTTAATATATTTTCATACTGAATAAGAAAAATATAAATGAAAATTTTATAAGGAGGAGAAAACAATCTTCCATTTTGAAGTATTCTATGAAAGAGAAAAATAAAAGTAAGATGTTTTAACAAAAAGGTCAATTTCACAACCTCAAATATCAATAAATATTTTTATTAATATTATCAAATTCCTTCGATTTCTTGTGGCAAAATATCTAAATTATATCACTTTTTTACTGATTTTTTATCATTTTTTAAGATTTTTCAAATTTGTTTCTATAAAATATTTATTGAATTTTATAGTATAGTAACATTAAAATGGTTATAAATATGCTTTTTTGCTTGGTTTAGTAAAAAATTTGATTTTTGTTTTATGGAAAGTATTAACACTTTATTTTAATAATAATGACAGTTTCATTAATCAAAAATATTAGCATTCCTTACATACGTTATATATTACCATTCCTTATGTACATTAGCATTCCTTGTACATTAGCTCCTACACTTGGAAGAAATATATATATATATATATATATATATATATATATATATATATATATATATTCATTAATCATAAATAGATATGTTTCGAATCAGATAAAAGTCACAAAAGTTTTGTTTCAATGTTTTCTCTTGTTTATTCCATGAATAAATTCTGTAAACCTAATTAACATAAAAATTAAAACCACAGAAAATGTTATTTAATAAATATTAGACATGTAATAATATTTGATTTCTTTACGTTAAAGCCGATAGTCTTTCAATTTTTGATAACGTATATTCAAATAATATGTAATTTTCAAAATAACTGATTTTTTATGATTAACAGAGATATATGCTTATGAAAATAGTCTTCAAATATTCAATTTATAATAATAAATGAAATAGTTATAGAAAAGAAAAGCGATATTTATTTCAGAAAAATTATAAAAAAATTTTAAATTTGACATTCTTTTCTTAAAACTATAAGCAATTATAAATGATGTAAAAGTGATGTTGATAGATACCTGGAAAATATATTTGTGACTTTTGTTCATTGAAGTCCCAAGCTTAAGTAATATTCACGAAGTACTAGGATATTTTTAAACAATTAAAATATAACTAAAATTTAATGTAAATTAATTATAAAATATAAAATTGCATCATTAAACATATCTTCCTAAGCAAATCAATTTATGCAAAATTATAAACACGTGGTAGCATCTAGGTTATATTTTGAATACTGTAATGTTATTTGAGTATGGTTTCCCATATATAGAACAAGAGCATATGGTATATATATAACAAATTTTTCGATAAAGAATAAAATTAGCAGAGATTTGTGATCTTACGTTTAATTTATACTATCGAAAACATTCAATTTTCTCATAATTAAGGATACCAAATTTTGAAAAATTTATTAGATTTAAATTTTCTTCCTTTGCAAATATATTTTTGCATTTACATATTGAGTAGCAAAACTAGAAGTATCTCTTTCCATCTGTTAATTTGCATATTTTAATTGTTTTTAACATTTTCTTCGAATATCAGCTCAATACACTCATACATTTAAATTGAAAACTGTTAAGCTAAATGGTCTCAGCATATTACATTTTCATTAGATATAATATCTTTTAGATGGTGCATTTTGAGTAGAGAGAAGATAATGTGCTTCCATTTCCTCACTTGAAAGGGGTATTAAATTACCGTGCAACTGGCTTCGTTTGGAATATTCATTTGCAAGGAATAGATAGCAAAAATATATATTTAAAATATCTAAGCTATTTATTAGCATAAGACATTAATAAATTAATCATAGTCGAATTTATTTGTGCAAAGCAGCATTAATGTTTTTCTTCAAAAATAAATTTGTGCATATCTGAAGCTCTAAAATAATTATACCCACATTTTAATCTAAAGAATTATTAATCGACATTTTTGATGTATATAATATATACCATATTGCTAATCTTTGAAGGATAAAGTGCTAATTCATTAACTGAAATTTTCTTACATAAAATCTAAGTAATAATCAAAATTAGCAGTATATAACATTTCTCTGATATTCTAAAACATTGTCGTATTTGCCTATTAAGATTAAAATAAACCTTCTCAAATCATAATTTAGTTATTATTAGCCTGGTTTAGATTTATTAGTGTTGATTTGTACTATTATTAAGTTAATAGTAAATATAATTATGTAATTTC
Source organism: Latrodectus hesperus (assembly GCA_037975125.1). Taxonomy (NCBI): domain Eukaryota; kingdom Metazoa; phylum Arthropoda; class Arachnida; order Araneae; family Theridiidae; genus Latrodectus; species Latrodectus hesperus. Next base: position 11,083,477 of record JAJQOW010000014.1, on the reverse strand, counting down.
ATGTGCTATATCATTCATTTAAATATAAACATCATGTATCAGAAAACATAAATATTTTTTACTTTACTTTACATACGAATTTCAGTACATTATTAATACAGTACTATAAAGTTTGTATCGAACATCTACTTCTGCTATTTCGAAATCCAAATGAAATAGATGAATTTAGAATAGCTTTTTAGTTAGAAAGAAAAACATTGTTAAGTTGAAAGACTCCAGAAAAATAGTCATCAGCAGAAAAAATTCTTTTGTTATTTAGACATAACATTTGGATAATAAGTTGGGAAAGCCGCCTAACTTGTCTAGTGGTCAGCGTGCCCTCACTGCATATAAGGAGGTCCTGGGTTCGAATCCCGGTTCGGGCATGAATGTAATTACTCTATCTATCCTGTCTTTGTCCTTTCTTTGTATGAATGAGGTGTGAATGGTTGCCTGCCCTATAAACGGGTCCCTATGGCATGTGTGTACTGAGGAAGTCGGACTCCACACCAAAATATGGTTCAGTTGGAAAAGTGGAGTAGCGAACCCCATAATGCCAGCCTAGTTGGCACACGACAACAACATAAGTTGAGAAAAAACCTTCTTTAATTTAGTGGAAGAATTTTTCATTACAAAATTTAAAACTTGATTATCGTTGATATTTGTGTAAGCTTTGTAAATTGTTTTGCTGAATTAAAAAATATTCTGAAATATTATATATTAGTTATTAATAGGTGTTTCGATATTAAATTTTTACATTTCAAGAACTGCTAATTCCCTTGAGAAGAAAATGAGCACCAACATAAAGTAGATTCATGACTGTAACATTTAAGAGAAACCATAAATAGAAAGTGAACCTGGCTTTTAATAAAAAGCTTTCATTTAGTTGTCCTCAAAAGCTTGCATTTCTGTTATATTTTTCTTTTAGTCCCTTTTTGTATACTTCCTCTTTTTTCGGCCTTGTTTCTTTACTTTTATGAATATATTTAGATTTGGATTTTAATTTTTTATGCTAAAATCAAAATAAGATTTTTTGTAAAAATAATTATTCAAATTATTTAGATTTTCCATTTACTTCATGCATATAATTTTTTATGCTGTATTTTATGTAAAAATATTGTCCTGATATTATACTTGAATTTGATTTTAATTGGTCTTTGGCACATAAAATAAGGAGAGGATAAAAGTAAGATTAGTAATATTTTGTTCCAAAGTAGCAAAAAAAAAAATATTATCTTCTGCTTGCCCAAGCGTTAACTTTTTTTACTTATTTTTTTAAAAAAATTTAAAGGTTGTATATTTATTTATAAAAGAAATTAAATATATGTTAAGTGGCTGGTATAAATACAACATAATATATTTAATCTCTGTAACACGATTATGCAATATAATTTTAAAATTAAATATTTATGAGCTTATTTCTAATTTAATTCGTATTGAAACTGAATTGTTTTTGAAGGAAAAATGAACGTTTTTTTGATTTTATTCAAAGAAATTAATTTGTTATCTTATATTATTGTAAACACCACGAAGTGGAATTTTTTAGTCCATGGCTCTTACTTTTAAGAAATAAAAATATCATTTTGGCTTATGCAACTTTAATCTAATATTTAGTTTCTTAAAAATCAAATAGTTACACTAAAATTGCTTAAATTGTCACTTCTTGAGATGGGAAAAATATTTTATTTTGGTTTTTAAGTAAAAGATTAATGGACTTCAAAAGCACTCAATTTATGTAAAATTATCTTTTTCCAGTATAATAAACGTGTGGTATCATGTAACTTTTGAAAAAATAATTGCTAGATAAAATAAGTGTTTTGTGCACCGGGATAAAATAATAATGGCATTAACGTCAAGAATTTGACAAGTATATATGACATGCAACAGCATACTTGATTATTGTTGTATTTCTTTACATTTAAAAGTAAAACGCATTATTTTGAAAGGAATTATTTCACTGTATCAAATAAAATTCTGAAATCTCGTATATAAACTTAGTGGTTTTGATTTGTAACTCAGATGAAGATAAATGTACTAAGTATTAAGAATGTACTAACAATCCTATGACAAGTGAAATTTTCATCTGTTGGTGTGGTGTAGCGTAATATTAAAAAAATGATATTGGTTATGATATTTGACTAACACTCAGAATCTCAAAATGATTGCCTTGCATTTGGTGGTTTTGATCAGTATAAATGAATAGCTTAAATGTAGGACCATAATTCATCAACTTATAAACTCCTATAAAATATTTTGAAATTTTTAGCCATGAATAAAATTTAAGTGCAATATATACTAAAACATTTCTTAATTTAACCGAATTACAATTTAGACACTATTTAAAAAAATCACTTCTTTCTATCTACATTTCATATATAATAGAAAACTTATTATTTCTGAACTGTTAAATGTTGTGCAAAGTTGTAAAAATATTTTTCCTTCAGTAGATTCCATCTAAAAAGCAGTCTACCAAATTTAATTTTAATTGATAAAGAGTTAATGTTTTAAAGTTTTTAGTGCAGAAGAATTATCCTATATCAATATTGTTGATATTGTTTAGTATTTATCTTGTAAATAATACACGAATCAAGTAGTTATTAATTAATTTGAAATAGCTCTTCTCTAAGAAGACTTTTAATACTTATTTTCTTCGATCATTGTTGAAAGGGGAATAAAAAATTATTTAATACAAGAGAAATTAATTCAATATAATATTTAGAGATTACCACATAGATTATTATGCATATCAAAGTTGGACTAAATAACAAACAATGAGAGATCAATATACGGATTCAGATTATTCTTATGCATCATGAAAATACATTATAAACTAAAATTAGTATGCAAACTGGTATGGAAAAAAAAGAAACGCCCAAAATTTATAAATAATTATTTGCTGAAATGGCATAATACTACTTCTAGTTTATAAAGAAGCTTGAATTTTCCTGTAAATCGAATCGTACAAATGCTTAACAGCATTTAGAGGTAAATTACACCGTTCTTCACACAGATCTTTGAAAATTAATGGCAGAAGTCTGTGGAGGATATTGATTCTCAATATTTAATGCTGTAAAATTTACTAATAGCTTCATTATTTTAAGGGGCAGTGTGAGAGTAAATACAAATGTTCCCCTTCATCCTTATGTTCATCATAACATGATTAAGCAAATATTGCTGCTGAAATAAGAGCATTATCACAACATGATACATTCCATTTTCTGCACAAAACAAAGCTTTCATTATGGCATGGATCTAATCAACTAATGTTTTTATATCCTATACTCCAATGACTTTTTAGTATTACGGTTAAGTAGTTAGAAAATTATATGCCTGTCAATGTCATAACAAGTCTAATTTAATTGTTTGACAGATCAAATGAGACGATCCCTTTCATTCATCAGTGCAGCTTTCCTCCAAATATGCCAATATTGTTGGGGAGTGTATGAAAGAGGCATGTTTATATAATCCTACAATATACCTTCAATCAAAAGACCATATTTTGTTGTTGTGGTATCCTATACGTGTCAATATACCGTGTTTCGTAGTTGTAGCTACACTATAGACGATACTTCGCATTAATACTGTGACAAATATTTTGTAAATTGTTGCTCTACTGTAAATGTTTTATTTAATAAGGTTCCTTTTAACTGTAATTGTTAGCATTGAAGAGATAAGATGTTGATAAATCTCTGCAGTTTTGTGACTGCAATTGTTTCCCTTAGCATTACAATTAGCATCAATAAATGTTAGTCTTTTCACTTAGCTCCTCATTTTGGGCTCCATTTTTCTCTGCCAAGCTTGTATTATTACAATCAGTGTACACCATCACATCTTTAACCAACATGACTGTAAAAACAGCAACCATTGTGAAATTTTTCAGAAACATTTACTCTAGCAAGTTGAACACTTATTATTTAATATCTCTTAAAGTCTGATATCTGACGCATTGCGTATGTGGAAAAACAATAAATATATACTTTACTAAACTTATCTCTTACTACCATGATATATAATCTAATAGTAAAAAAATGGTAGTTAAGATTGTATTTCAATCCTAACGAATTGTAATCTTACATAACTACTTCCATTATTTTCATAGTTGTCTCTATAATTAATAACTATAAATAAAACAGTCTTGATTAAACAGTACATAACAAATTTGGTTTATTGATTTCTTAAAACTTTGCCCATTTTCTTATCGAGTGTAATGACGCTAATGAAAAACTACTCAAAATTTCTTCATTTGCAAACTTAACATATATTCAAAAATTACTATTTGTGACACTCATTTTTTATAAGATATTATTACTATGAGCTACAAACTAAGAATAAATATATACAAAGAATATTGAAAAAAATATTAGAAATGACCATAAAATTATATTTTACGTAAGGTTATTTCAATAGATTTTTTCTTAATTAAAACTGGCGTTTTATTAAAAATTATAGTTTTTCTTCATAAGAAATAGAATACAATAAAGTGTTAATAAAATGTTTAATTCTTTAAATTTTATTCAAAAATAAACTATATTCTAATTAAATAGCTAAAATAAAAATAACCCCCTTCAGATCAATGCCAAAATTGAAAGAGTAGATCCTATGGTGCTACTCTCTATCGGAGGTTTTTAAGTAGCAAAATTCGTACTTTCACCTTCAAGGTGCTCTAATTAAACAAAAGACGCTCCCAATTGACTTAAATTCGCATAGCCAAGGCATAGCGAGCTTGGATTGTCCAAGTGTCATTAGTAACAAATACACTACAAATACAACAAATACACTAATGGTCATTAAAATTGCTACACCAGGAAAGTGGCACACCACGTACGTGAAATTTACATGACAGGTAGAACTTGCTGTGATATGCAAATGATTAGATTTTCAGCGCACTCATACAAAGCAGGCGACAGTAGCGACATCTACAATGTGTATAAAACCAGAGATTTGACAGCAGTTTTCTCATACTCAATTTCCGTTTCAACGTTGTTTTCGGCAAAGAAAAATGTTGTAATGCCTCTTGTAAGAAGAAGAATGCCTATCAGCACGTGTCTGACTTTGATCGAGGAAGGATTATGGCCTACCGAGATTGCGGTTTATCGTACTGCAATTTTGCTGCTCGCGTCGGTCGTGACCCCATGACTGTTAACAGAATATGGAATCGATGGGTTCAGGACAATCATACAGAACGTCATGCAGGATCTCAGTGAACCCCCATCAGTAACAGCAGAGAAGACAGACATCTTATCCGCATGGTCACAAGGATCGTACAGCCACGTCACGAACCCTGAGTCGAGAAATGGAGTCATTTGCAAGGCAACAAGTTTCTTCTCGAACTGTTCGACGACGTTTGCAGCAGCATGGATTGTCTGCACGGCGACCATGGCTTCGGCTACCATTGACGCTGCGTCACAGATAGGAGCGCCTTCAATGGTGTGATCAGCGACGAACCAGGACGCGGGAATGGCATCACGTCATCTTTACAGATGAATCTCGGTTCTGTATACAGGACCATGATGGCCGCATCCGTGTTTGGAGGCATCGTGGAGAACGCGCATTGCCAGCTTGCACTGGACATCGCCCTACCGGCCTATCTGCTGGAGTGATGGTATGGGGTGCCGTTGGATACACGTCTCGATCACCTCTTGTTCGTTTTACCGGCACTTTGAACAGCAACCGTTACATTTCCGATGTGTGAAGGCCCGTGGCTCTGCCCTATCTTCGAGGCCTCCCTAATGCTTTGTTTCAACAGGATAATGTACGACCGCATGTTGCCCATATTGTTCTGAACTTCATTGCTACAGAACAGAGTTGACTGTTACCCTGGCCACCACGTTCTCCTGATCTGTCACCAATTGAGAACGTGTGGTCAATGGTTGCTAAGCGATTGGCATGCCATCACTCACCATCCACTACTGTCGATGAACTGTGGCATAGTGTTGAAGCTGCATGGACTGAGATCCCCGTACATGCCATGCAATCTCTGTTTGACTCCATGCCTAGGCGGATAAATGCTGTTATTGAAGCCAGAGGTGGCTGCTCTGGGTACTGATTTCTAAAGATCTATACATCCTAATTTCCTGTAAATCTAATCACTTGTTCTTACCACTATAATGTATGTGTCCAATAAATTTCGTTCTGTTATTTGTATTCCTTCTTGGTGTAGTAATTTTAATGGCCAGTAGTGTAAATATAAATCAAATTTCCAGAAACTTATAATCATTGCTTTCTCACTGACTATCATATTTAATTTTTACATCAACTAAATAAATCGAATAATATAATATCTAATTTTCTTATAAATTCTAATAATCTATAAATGAAAATATGTGATAGAAAACCTGAAATGATATCTATCAGTTAAGAATAAATTTATTTTTCACTGTTTAGTATTGATATATACAGCTTATTAACGATGGCTCATAGTGAGATTGAATGGGTCTTCTCATAAAAATCTTAAGCAAAAATATTTCTTAAAATTATATTTCTTTTATCTTAAGCAAAGTTACTATGATTATTTAAAGTATGGCGTGATGTTCCTTCACTGTATTGGAACATGATATGAAAATGATTATGGCCACACCATTTTTTATCTCAACACTTTATAAAGATTCAGATTTATGTTGGCTGCTTTTAGCGGCTTTGTTTATCAGAATTACGTAGCTGAAATTGCATATCAGTAATATAATAAAAAAAACTGTGTTTAAAAATTTCAAACATTTATTAACTTTTAACATATTATCAGATTAATAAATGAAATATTCAAAGATTTTGCAACAAACCTGCAGTTTTATCTCAAGAAAAAATAATATAACAATTATCTCTCTGCAATATAGATAGCGTTGCAGATTGTTTCCACTATACATGTTAAACAGCATGTATGAATGTGCTTTTTTACTGAAAATCATGCATATGCTTTTTTACTGAAAATCATGCATATAATTTTTAATGAATACTGACTCTTATTCTTCATACTTATTTTTTTCTTAATTCTGATTTAAGAATATAATATGTAAATATATAATTTCTTCAAATTAGACAGACAAATATTATTGTTTAATAATTTTTGTAAAGCGATGGATAATCTGCAAACATTTTAATATTTCAAAGAGAAAACAATAATTAATCGTAGAAAATTAAAATAAAACCTGTAAAAACTATTTTATCTATAATTTGACAGATATTAAATTGATTAAGATAATTAACTTTTAGAATTGTAGTAGTGATTAATAAAAGTGTAGCATCATATAAAATGCACATAATATTTTAAATAACGATATAAAAGTTGCTATTCATATTTATTTCTTTTTACAATTATAAACTTCAAAATAATGCTCTATCTATAAAGTATTACGTATAAATGCCATCTGATGATGTTGCTGTATACCTTATTTAACAATTTATTTTAACATCTCCGTCTTATAAAATATTAAGCAACATTAAATGTCATTTATCTTAAATAACAGATATCTGGATAATTACATATCTATACCATAACGTTTTTCTAATCTAATGAAGAGAGGTGTGAGTGTGTTGTTTCTCAATTTTAATTCTACTCATTGTAGAACAAGAGATCTAGTTAAATTTTAAATCATTAATTCATGAATATACATATTTTAAGTTAGATATTTGGAACGTTAAGGGCTTAAAGTAATTTATTTGTAATGGGTTATCGGCTGCATATTACATTTAATATTCTTCTTAATGCATAGCTACAAATTTTCCCTCCTCATTATCTTAAAACATTGGTGGGGTTTTTAAGCCTTTAAGAATATTTAATTATTTAGTTTTGAAAAATGTCTACTTAAATATTATTGTAAATTTCTGTGCTTATACAGTTTTCAAGCTGAGAAAGTGTTAAATTAAGAAAAAAATGTTTTTGAAAGAAAGAAACTAAAGATAGAAGTTATACAAAAATTAAAGTAAATGTAAATACTAAAATAATGTGGAAATATTTTATGTATAGTTTATAAAAAGATTAAAATTCCTTTCTGGTTTCAGATAATCAATTTTAAGAAATAATATTATAAATTATATACGTTAATATTAATGATTGTTTGAATTATCAATGAATTATTTTACCTTCTTAATTTTGAAAATTCGTACTCCCTAAAAGAAAAACTTTTAAAATACGTATATTCCATTTATTACATACCTTTCTTCATTTAAAAAAAGTATTTATGAGATAAATTAAGAATTCTTCCTTTAAGACTATTAAGATAGTATTAGAGAAAGAAATTTACATTTTGGAAAATGAAAAACAGTTTTTCAGGTAGGATTCAAAAGATAATTATGAATAAAAACATTCATTAGAGAAACAGTCCAAGAACGCAATTATTCTCCTTAGAAAAGGAGCAATTCTAGAGATTTATGGAGGGTAAGAAGAATATTTTCCTTGTGAAACAATAATGTACCAATCAAACTTGTTCTTCACTCTTTGGTTTAAAATTTGTGTGAAAAATTGTAATTCTGAGTAATCACATGACAGGAAAGGTTAAGAAATGCAAAACTGAATAATAAAATTTTATAGGAAAAATTCAGATTCTACAATATTAATAAAATGGGAAAACATGAAATAAGAAGACATGAAATAAGGAAGTGGACAATTAAAAAAGGGGTCTTTTTTATTAATTTTACAGTTAATAAATAAAGTAAAAACGAGTTACATATTGAATCATTAAAGGCGTAGGAGAAGGAAAATGGATTGAAAAGCTACAATTTTCATATTTATAAAAATGAAACTTTTCTACAATATAGTGCTTACATTTTTCTCTAACTGCACCAGAAGTATATGAGTTTTATGTTTAAATAGTGTGCAAACAAATTCCTCTCTCACAATACCACTATCACTGAAACCAAAATGTATCGTTATGCATTTTCTGATTTAAATAATCATGGGATTAAAGTTTCATTGTTATTTCTGTCAGTTTGAATTTACTGAATGTACTTTGGCTAGTTATTATAAAATTATATTTAGTTGTAATATATTTCGATAAAATAATCTTAAAAAAAAGATATCTGGAAATAATAGATCTTTATAATAGAAACAAGCATAATAGAGTTATAAAAGAACAATGCATCTTTCTCAAGTTTTCGAAATATGTGCGAGGTCCAGCAGAGATTTTTAAATTTTATTTTACAAAAGTTGTTGTTGTTGTTACTAATGACACTTCGACAGGCCAAGCTCGCTATGCCTTGGCTATGTGAATTTAAGTCAGTAGGGTGCGTCTTTCGTTTAATGAGAGCCACCACAAAGGTGAAAGTACGACTTTGTTCTTCAAATCCTCCAATACATGACACCACCAGATTATCCACTCAATCAATTTTAACATTCATCTGAAGGGACAGGAAATTTTCCTCCAGACCTTTGAACCCATGGTTACTTCTCAACGAACTTCAACGACCTGTGAAGAGACTTTTGTCTCTTCACAGGACTTTGATTCCACGGATTTAATGAGTACGTATATCGCATGTACTCGATTAGTTATTGGCGGCATTGAGAATCGAACCCCGTCCAAAAAGGCGGAAGGCCGACGCTATAACCACTAGTCTACCACGGCTTTGCTAAAAAGTTTTAATTTTCCAGAGTCATTTTTAAGCACAAAATACATGGTCATAAATTTCTGAAAAAAGAATGTTAAGGTGAGTGATGTACCCACAAGATAAAATAATAACATTTGTCTTCCTCATTGCTTAGGTCTAGACAAATTATTTCTTATATTATGCATACAACTGATTTCAAGCATTTGATGTTGTCACTTTTGTTCCTAAAATATATAAATTCTAGACTTTTGCTTTACTGTTTTCAGTTGTATCTACCATGACAGGTGATTCAATCTTTTCAAATTTCTTATTTAAAAGTAATTTTATAGCTACATTTAAGAAGCTTGAAGGTGAAGTTTTCAATATTGTCTTTGTATTTCTGTATTGCAATTCTGATTACAGTTGCTATAGTGTTCTGGGTTTAAACTTTTAATACATTTTCATACTTTAATATTCCATACCTTTTATTATAAATAATTAAGTGGTTGGCTTGCGGATGAATAATATATAGATAGTCCGATCTGATGCGTCATCAGAAATGAGCCATTATTGTGAGACTGGAAAGCAAGGTTGTTTGAGAGAGTAAAATCGAACCGAAGAAAAATATTGGTTCAATGAATGTAAGTAGATAGTCTTGTTCATTGTGTATTTCTATTTAGTCTGATAATAATTACTTTTTAAGAAACATATTTTTTCTGTAACCATTTTAGGAGTAGCGCATATGGTATAAGGATTGTTGAAATCTCCTTTTATTTTTATTGGGAAATTAGTGTATTTGGTTAGTTAATCATCTACCTGACAAACTACTAAAATATTGGTAGAAATAACTCTGCAGTTAATTATAGCGTTTATGAGGATTGTTGCTCTTTTTCTCTCTTGATCTCTGGTCATGAAACAGACTATTTTCCAACTCATGCGTAAATTTTTTATATCTCCTAAATTAATATACGGCTCTTGTGTTAATATGATCTCAGTTTCGTTATTTATCACATATTCAGTAAATTGAGCTATGACAAAGCAGTTGCAGTGCAAGTTCCTTTACAGAAGGAGAAGTTGATAAAAGTGAGAGTACTAAACTTAGTTTTTGCTAAGTTCTTTTTGTAGACACAGAGTGTTGATGCTGGAGATAAGATATTAATTAAGATTAAGGTAGACTTGAAATGATTGGTATAATTTATCAAATAACGGCATGGTTTTTATCCCTTTATATGATATGGCCGAATAATGTCTAGATCTCTATGGTCTAAGCATGTTTATTCGATATGTGGTAAATAATGCAAAAAGATATGAAGACATACCAAACAGTGTGATTTTTCCTACATTTGCAGCAAAAGAGCTCTTTTTAGAGACAATTAATAGTAGAATGTTTGAGTACCTGGTAAGAATCAGGCCCTTTTAAGACTGTAAATCGGTCTATTCTGTAGAACTTAACTCGTTGCTTGAACGACTTAATTGTGGCGAGTCTTTTTCATTTTCAAAATGTAGGTTAATTTGTTCGCTTGCTAGAGTATCTTACGTTTCTATATTACTTTGATATTTGATGTGGGAATATTTACTTTTAGATCTTAAGTGATTGCGTCTTGAATTCCGTTCTCTGAGATAAGTTTCAAATTAAAAAATTTATGAATTCAAATTTTTTTGGGCACAACTAGTTGCAAATGAATAAAATTCCAGCTGGAAAACCTGTACTCATTCATGCTTATAGGGCAGTTTGATGGATTTAAGCAGTTCTATCAAGAAAACTTCCCACTCCATTCTTTGAGATACGTTTCAGAGTTTCACGAGCATCATACTGCTGGTTTTACTTACTCTTATTTGCTACCTGAATCTCCAGACAAACAAAAATTTTGAGCATATGAGAATTAAATCTCAATATGCCGTTCAGAAAAGATTTTTAACATCTTGCACTCTTATTTATTTGAGTATCGTTATATTGTGGTCATTGCTTGAATTGTCATTAGGATGTTTTAAGATATTAAACGAGTCATTCTCATGAAGTGTTGCGAATCTTTCATTTTAGTGAGGGCCTTATATGATATTAGGTATATTTACCAGATATTCTTTAGTTTAAGTATATTGAAAAAGTTATATTACACATACATATTGTTACTCTTGTAAAAGTATACAATAATTGTGTTACAGACAATATCTTATGTGATTACAGACAATATCTTTTCATACATAAAATTCCTATTTCAAAATTTTTATGACAATTTTTCTTTCATAAACCTATTTAATAAATAGTATTTTTAATTATTCAATTTTTCATTTATAAATTTTGAGCGACTTTATTTTGTTCATCACAAATGTAAAAGATTTTACTTCAATTTTAAAAATATATTTTTAGCAATAAATTTCAGTATTATTTTTTAAAAGTTCATGTTATATGTTTCATATTATTAAACCCCATTATAAACCCTAAAATAGCTGATTATTTCAAATATCATTGAGTACATATTGATGAAATTTTTAAATTATTACATATTTAGTTAAAACTCCTTTATAATGGAAATACCAATTTAATCTTAATGAATATTTTACAAAGTATGCTTAAAAGACGTAGCAAATTTGAAATAATTTAACAGTATGCACAGCACATAATTTGATTTGAGATACTATTGAAGTAATTTAGAATAAATATAATCACAACAAATGACTTTGTTAGTTAATAATATAGTTAATGATAAAGTAAACAAAAGTTAACAAAATAAATCTCATTTGCCTTAACTGATTTTCATCAGTTAAGACATATGGATTCTACAAGTGTAATTAATAATTATAAATACCATTCAACCAAAATTAACTAATTTGCATTAAATAATTTTCTTAGGTAGAAAGGTCCGTCGGCTTTATTTTACTTTCTCTAGGCTTTACTGCACCAAACACAAGTATAATAGCATTCACATTAATAAGTAAATGGTAACTTAACTTATTCGATATTCCATGATAACTTAACTTTCCCGATAATGATAATAAAAGCACCGATTAAAATAGATTCATATTCTTCCACTACTAAAATTAATTTATATCGTTCTAAGTAACAGAATTCTAAATTTTCTGATATATATATATATATATATATATATATATATATATATATATATATATATATATATATATATGGTATATATATATATATATATATATTGGTATATATATATATATATATATTGGTATATATATATATATATATATATATATTAGTATATATATATATATATATATATATATATTAGTATATATATATATATATATATTGGTATATATATATATATATATATTAGTATATATATATATATATATATATATATATATATTGGTATATATATATATATATATATATATATATATATGCTTATATATATATATACACACACACTGAAATGCCACTGAATTAGGGATAGCAAGGGCTATGCAAATTGTGTAGCGCTGCGCATCATTTAAGAGCAAGTGAGGGCGCTGTGGTAACTACATATATATCTTGGACTATGGTTGTTCTGATTTAGTTTTTGGAACTGTCAGTATGGGTATACTGCCTGATTTGGACGCTTTCGATCGCGGACAAATCGTAGGTGCGCGACACATGGGCCATTCAATTTTCGAAATCATCAGGTAGCTAGTATTTTCAAGGTCCACAGTGTCGAAGGTACACCAAGAATACATGGGTAGTGGAAAAAATAGCGATCGGACAAATTGCAAAAGACAATTAGCCTTGACAGTGCTTGGTGAGAGATGGCTCAGGCGTCTTGTACGGAACCAGCGAAGTCTGACAATAGCTCAAATCACCACACAGTTGAATGACGGTGCCAGTCGTACTGTCAGTAAACGGACTGTGCAACACTTGCTTCACTGTATGGGTTTGGGGAGCCATAGACCTACGAGAGTACCATTGCTCAACGCTCGCCATTGGGCTGCACGTCTTGCCAGGGCAAGAGAGCACAGAGACTGGAGTGTAGAGGACTGGAAACGGGTAGCATGGAGTGATGAGTTACGATTCCGACGGGAGGCTGATAATATCGCGTCATGTTCACGAAGTCATGGATCTTGCCTGTCAGGCTGGAACTGTACAAGGGCATGGTGATTCAATCATGGTCTGGGGTGTTTTTTCGTGGCACTGTTTGGGATCCTTGGTCCGTGTACCAACCTCCCACAATGCAATTTGGTACGTAGAGTTGCTGGGTGATCATCCCCATCCGTTTATGCTATTCTGTTATCCGCATGGTAATAGAGTTTTCCAACAAGACCACTGTAATTCTCACAAATCCCGGTTGGCTACTGGCTGGTTGGATTAGCATTCCTCTGACGTTTCTTTTATAAATTGGCCACCTAGAAGCCCAGAAGTGAAAGGCCAGCACACAGTTCTAATGGGCCTTACTGAATTATGGAGAGTTTTAGTCAAATTAAGCAAACCATTCCCGTGGAACGTTTCCAAAAACTTGTTGAATCTATGCCTAGTCGTGTGCCAGCCGTTATCAAGGCCAGAAAAGACCCAACTCATCACTAAATAGGTATCCCTAATTCAGTGGCACTTCAGTGTATAAGGCAAGTATATAAACCTTCGCAAGTTTTAATGGAAATGATAGTTTTATTTTTATGCGCTCTTCATTTGAGTTTTTTATTTATTATCTGATTTTTTTCAACTCTTTCCTTTATTATTTTACAGGTTAAAAATTTGATCGATATTTATATTGGAATATTAAAACTCCTTCAAATTGTTGATAATCCACTGCGTTATTAATGCTAAAATCAGCACTTTTTAAGCGACTCGTGTAGAATTGCTCTTTTTTGATATTATTTTCATCTAGCTGCCAATGTGCGTCAGAGTATAATCAATATCTTCAAGTTTAAATATCGTACAATAATTTTGCAATAAGTGAGCATAGTTTGGAACAGTCTTATAAAATTGACAAAATATTCGCAATGCACCTGTGAATCTATGCTTGGAATAATGTTACCAAAATTTCAATATATTTCTCTCTAGTTTCATTATGACATGTAATTCTTATCAAAGAAAATATCATAATTTTACAACGCCATTCACATGATGACATGAGGAAAGATAAGTTACTTATCCATGAACATTGGCCAAGAAATACATTATAACCTCGAATTTCATTTCAAGATTTTTGAGGGTGGTCTCAGATGCAGTTTTGATGTAAAAATTGTCAAAATTATAAATTATTGAAAGTATAATAAATAAGATTGAATAACATTTTTAAACCTGAATCAATAAGAAAAGGTAGTACAGTCACCATCAGCAAACAAGTAGATAAATGGCTTAAAATATTGAGGTGCTTTTTCCTAAAATCAATAGTGAAATGCTTTTCTATGCCTAATAAATGTGTTTTGTAAAAAAAATTAGCTTAGAGAAAAACAAGCGATTTTATTGCTTGAAGTTTCAACAATAAAAGTAAGAATAGTTTTTAATTATGAGACTTATTTTACGTATGTATTTTTATATTGAGCATATTCAATATTCTTCTCAATTAGCATTTTATTTATAAGGAAAGAGAAGAATAGTAAAAAAAAAAACAGTTTTATGATCTAATCGTATTTTGCTAATTAACAATTTCCGAATAGCAGAACAACTATATCGTCCCCTTAAAATTCGTTAAAACGAGAGTATACTGTATATGTGGGGGATTAAGAAAACATAAATAGCTTATAACTATCAACTTATTTCTCTAATCATAATATTATATATATATATATATATATATATATATATATATATATATATATATATATATATATATATATATATATATATTTATATATATATATATATATATTATATATATATATATATATATATATATATATATATATATATATATATATATATATATATATATATATATATATATATATATATATATATATATATATATATATATATATATATATATATATATTATATATATATATATATATATATATATATATATATATATATATATATATATATATATATATATATATATATATATTATATATATATATATATATATATATATATATATATATTATATATATATATATATATTATATATATATATATATATATATATATATATATATATATTATATATATATATATATATATATATATATATATATATATATATATATATATATATATATATATATATATATATATATATATATATATATATATATATATATATATATATATATATATATATATATATATATATATATATATATATATATATATATATATATATATATATATATATATATATATATATATATATATATATATATATATATATATATATATATATATATATATATATATATATATATATATATATATATATATATATATATATATATATATATATATATATATATATATATATATATATATATATATATATATATATATATATATATATATATATATATATATATATATATATATATATATATATATATATATATATATATATATATATATATATATATATATATATATATATATATATATATATATATATATATATATATATATATATATATATATATTATATATATATATATATATATATATATATATATATATATATATATATATATATATATATATATATATTATATATATATATATTATATATATATATATATATATATATATATATACATATATATATATATATTAATTGAAAATTTTATTAAACTTTTTAAAATATTTCTTGAAAGATATGTATTTTATACGAAACGCGTAATGTATAAATTACAGGAAAAGTATAGTATAATACATATTTGAGAATATTAGAATGATAAATTGTAATTTTTTGAATTCGAAATAAGTGATTAATTTTCATGAGTTTCTCTCAATAAAAATATGCATCTCTAATAAATAGTACTATCTTATAAGAACAATATTAATGCTAGTTGGTAAATATATTTCCAGAATTAATTTGCTCTGCTCATGAGATTCCTCGGACACTCTTCTGAACTCTCAAAATTTTGCCTTAATGCTTCTAATTCATTTCTCTGTTCAAAGTATGCACCAAGTAAAATGAGTTATCCAATGATGTTTGTCTTTTATCGAAATACATCTGTAATAACACATGTTTTCCAAAGAAAAATATTTATCCAAATATGTAAGGCATTTCGTTTCCAGAATCAAAACTGTTGATGACTTTTAAAAATAAAACACATTTGAAGCACAAGCTATATGTTATTATTTCCGAAAGTAAGAAACACCTATACGCTGATGATGAAAATATTTTGAAATGAAACATAAATATTTAAAATTCTTAGTGACAAGAAACTCAGCATCTAATCTTAACTAATCAAAAATCTTATTTCATACAAAATACCTTAAATTAAATATGTTAATTTATTTGACATTGAAAGTGAATTCATATTGAACATCATTAAGGTTAACGGTAAATACTAAACCAGTTTTATTAAATGTGAAGATTAAGTTTTTGGAAGAAGTTATTATAACAAAGACAAAAGATGTTTTACAAAAGCAAAAATTATGTTTTTAATTTTATCCTTGATCATTAAACAAGTTTAGAATACCTTATTCATTTTGTTTAACTTAAATAAGAATATCATATTTTTATATTCTTATTTAAAATATCATACTTATATTCAGTTTCTTAAAATCAGTAAGCAATCTGTAAATATATCTAAATAAAATATATATATTTAATATTATTTCTTAAAATGATAGAAAAACAATTAAGACCTGAATTCATTTATAAAGAGGTTTTCACTTTATGAACATTGTTAATAAGGATATACAGACATATTGATTAAAATTCATCAAATAATCAGTTTTAAATAAAATCATATCAGAAGTTTTATGTTCCGCATTATCATCTCTAAATCAAAGTAACGTAAACATGGCCCTCATTTATTATGTAATTCTTCACTTAAAATAACCGACATCAAATATTTACTAATTTTGCTATTAATAATATATATTACGTAATATCATAGTTATATATAATTAATTAAAACTTAATTAATTTATATACATAACTATGATATTACGTAATATATTTTTAATAGCAAAATTAGTAAATATTTAATATTAAAATTAAAATTATTTATTAATTCAGAATTAGTAAATATTTTAGGTAAATATACTTATATATAATTTAATTAATTGAAAATTTCAAAACTCACTTTTATGTAAGTAAAATTCACAGAAATTATAATTTTCATTATAGTAATTGGGAATGTTATATCAATAACACAGACTGACAAGAAATTTATTTTTATTTGTAAATAAAATAACATTCAAACTCAAACTGTTTTGCATTAAAATGTGAATTAAACAATGAAAGATGAAACCCATGATTTAATAAATATCCTTCAATTTGAAAACTGAATACTTCTCATATGTCTCTTAGCACCTAAGTTAATATTTGATTATATTTGTCCATTTACACACAAATAATTATTTCATTACATAAACAATTGTTGAAATTTCTCATTCTATTACTAATAAACAGAATTTTTGCATACACCAATGCTCTCAAATATTCTAAATGACAAACAAATGTCGAATAAATTGACAGTATATTTTTATTTTTCACATAAAAATTATGATTGCTTATAATATTATTAATTAAATTACTCTGTGACCGAAATGGTGATTACCTTCAATAAAAAATATTTTTGGATGAAAAAATATCTGGTTCTCAATTAATTCGTAAGTATTTTTCTTGAGTATTTTATAGATGTTCTATATATTTAAATAGTCGTATTTGATGTCAAGAAATGGATTCCTTCTAGTAAATGTTTATACTACTTTTGCATATTATCATGTAACGTAAAACTATAAAATCCATAAAAACTTTAGATAAATTGGTTTAAATTGTTTAAAAAAACTGATAATGGAAGTGTTTCTATATCCATCAAAGAATACATAAAAAATGAGTTCATAAAACAATAATTGGCAAGTGAAAACATTAAAACCTTTGATTTCAGTCAAAGATTTTTATTTCTAGATATATCTAATTTACGCATTTTCTTAGAAATAATTCAAATATTATTAATAATATCTGAGCGAAAAATATAATTCTGATAATCTTTATTAAAAATTTGTTTTTTTTTTTTTCAATATTATAAAATTTCACTAAATTAAAATACGTGCATTTATAAATTTATTGTGAATAGAACTCTTTGAAGATTGGAAGATTATAGAGAGGAAATTAAAAAGAGTTTCCTTTTAGTAAAAAAAAACTGCTACAAAAATACTTTGCCTTCAAATGTTAAAATAAATATCATCAAAGTAATATCAACATGTATGATTCGATGTTATCCTTCCCATATCAATGAGTTCGCCATTTGATCGCCAACGGGCAGACTACAGATTGAAGTGAGAGAAAATTGAATGAGATATATTCGAAATGCTTCAAGAGAAATATTTGTATGTTTCTCTCCTAAAATGTATAGGAAATATACCAACTTTTACTTGATAATATTATCCGAATCTGCACATGTAACTTTATTGTAGCAAAACAAGAATTAATATTTTTAAATGACTTTTTATAGAAGTAGGTTATCTTTATTTTTATAAAATTTTACATTGTAAACAAAAGTAACCAAAGAAGTTTATGATGCATAAAATAAAGTCTTATGTAACTGAAAAAAATATACTCACTTTTTATGTTGTTTCTGTTTTGAAAAATTATTTATATTCAAGTTTATTTTACTTTTTTTTCCTTCAAGCTTTTATATCTAGTTAAATGTGATTTTATAGAATTCACATAATTTACTTACTAATAAGTAGGTTGAATTTAGGGATTCTATCTAGATATAAGAATAAAAACGAACAAATTAAATAATGAAAAAAAAATGCCGAACATACAATCAAATTTTTTGTGTACGGAACGCATAAACTATCAAAAGTCCAAAGAAATTAAAAGAAATCATTTCAATTTAAAATTCCAGTTTAAATATGAAAATAAAGACTAGTTTACTCTTTTAAACATATAAAAATGTCCTCCGGTTCGAATCCTGGTTCGGGGATGGATGCTCCTTTCTGTGTGTTTCGTTATCCCTTCACTTTCCGG
The DNA here is from genome assembly GCA_037975125.1 of Latrodectus hesperus. Classification (NCBI taxonomy): domain Eukaryota; kingdom Metazoa; phylum Arthropoda; class Arachnida; order Araneae; family Theridiidae; genus Latrodectus; species Latrodectus hesperus. The sequence continues at coordinate 11,063,894 of JAJQOW010000014.1, read as the reverse complement.
GTGACGATGAAACACCCTCTAGGTGCCCTAATGTAAAAGATGCGATCACATTACCCCTGTATAGAGCTGAATAGGTATATCCTAAGTACAGCCGGACATTAAAAAAAAAAAACATGAAAATGTACACTTTCTATAGAACTTAAGCGTTTGTTCAAATTATTTGATATAATAAAATGAAGTTCTAGTAGAAATTAGCTAAAACCTGCAGGAATGAAATGTACAGTGCATGAAAATTGAAGGCTGAATTTGAAGTAATCAAATTTTGAATACAAAATTTATTTCATCCACGTTTTAATGTATGTTCTTGGAATGACGATTAGAAGAAGGCAAAAAACATTCACTGCAAAGGACAAAAGAATTTTTTAAATATTGAAGAAAATTACATTATTAATTTTTTAATTACACTCTAAAACTGAGAAAAGAAGCAACATCCGTTTCCATAAAAGTTTTTTGCTTCTCCCATTAGAAATGAATAAATGATAATTTTAAGCAAAGGAAGAGAGCCAGGCATTATTCTTTCTCAAATTAAAATGCATTGTATCGCTTAAATCATTGATAATGCCCTATTAAGCATCTTTAATGATAGTTCAAATCTACATAAATTGCTTTAAGCATATACCAAACTCTGTAATAAAACTCTCAAGAGAAATCTTGTCATTTATTTGGTTAGAAATGAGACAAGATACTGGTTAGAAGTTTACCTTCAATTAAAGCTGTTTAATGAAGTAAAATTGTTTGAAAATCGATACCGTAAACAATTTGATGATCACACAAAATAGGAGTTTTATTGATTTAGATACTTGCCTGTATGCACAGAACAAATATATCTAAAGAAATATTTAACAAAAGTTATTTTTTGTTGCTCTCTTAATATATTTTTCATGTAAGTTATGATAATTAGATATTAATTTCAGTATGCTGATCGAAAGAACATTCATAAAAAGTTAAATAAGGATTTATATTTGCATACTTTTTGGAATTATAATATCACAAATAATAAAAAACGTATAAGTTTTAATCCTTTAGTAATGCAATGGGGAAACTTATTCTTTTGTCACATAATTTGATTAAAAGTCATAAATTTGTGTCATGGTATAATTGAAATTTATGTTGAGAGGGATTACTTCCGGCGTTAGGCTAACCACCTAACCAGAATATATACTTCGTGCGTTCCCCAGGGGCCTTTAGTCATTGAAACAAATGCCGGCAGTGTAGGTCATGGCCCACATATGGTGATATTTGCTTAGTTTTAGTTTAGTTTAGTTACTTGCAATCATTTTTTCTGAATAGTTCTAAGATGGAAATTTCTTTCTTAGAATTGAACTCTTGCAATATTGTAGACACTTGTTAAAGAAATTGTTTCCTAGTATCTGTAACAAAGATTAGTGATTGTAGTGTTTTTTGTGGCAAATAACATCTCAAGAAAGAGACACACAGAGTAAATCTTAGCAATGAAAAAAATCAAGGTTTTATTTCAAACCGTTATTGTATATTAGCAGAAGGGTGATATATTTCTGCTTACAGAATTACCACGAATCCTTCTAATACGATAAAAACCATTCCTATTTAGGCTTAGACTTTCAGATTTTGTGGATTTCCATCGTAAGGAAAAATGAAAACGGCAGATTATTTTCTGGGAGTACTCATAGAAAGCAATACATAAGTGACCAGAAAAAATGGTGTAAAAATGCCTTACAAATCATTTAGGCATTTGGAAACTACTCGTGTATGCTATATATAGTGCATAGCCAATTATTTGTATTCAAACATTTTCAATTGTATGCTGATGAGATTTGTTTAAAAATCCTGAAAATGTCAATTCCTTATTTAATTCAAACACATTTTTATTGTTACGAGCTCTGATAAGATATTCTTAGATAATATATATGAAAATTTTTCATCATTTTTGTATTAATGTTTTATTTTGCTATTTTCAAAATTCATTTTATGTTAATCAAAACCACATTTGTTTAGCTTGCTTGTATTCTATCGCTTAGCTTATGGAGTAAGGGTATGAAAAATAATCGCCATTTTACTCTTATTTTTTAAATATCAGAATCATTTTATAGGAATTTATTCGTTAGCTTTTAAAAATTTCTAACTTGTATTTATTTAAAATGAAAGTCTCATTTTAATTGAATTTTCTGTAACTGTCTATGGTAAATATTTACCCTAGGTATTCAGAAAAATTCATTGCAGCAAAATTTCTATCTACTATATTTCAAATAAATATAAATCTGTAATTATGTATTGAAAAATGTTATATTAAGTATTAAAATGATCAATGTTTTAAAAGTTCTTTCCTTCGAATAATAAACTAATAATAATCTGCTGTACATCATTATCATCTGTGTGAAGTCTTCTATTATTTTAATAAAAATTATACTTTATTGTAACTATTCCTTTATTAGTTTATACATAATATTTCAAGATGTCTTATAAATAAAGCAAAAACAGAAGAACTTAAATTTCTTATCCAACACATGACTGAGGCCATGACAACCATTTTGTATAAATGTTGCTCTCCTATTTGAAATATAGTGATTTCAATATTGCATCACCCAAAGACCATCATATTGTCATTGTCTTAATATTTTATTAAATTCAACAATAGAGCTGAGTTTCAAGCTGTGTTGTTTAAAAGTACCTTTTTCCTTAAGCTTGCTTTATGCTGATTGATTTGGAAGTATCCTTTCAGTTTTATCATGAAAAAGATGTAGAAAATGATTATTCTTATCAACACCCCGTCACATGATTGAGCTCAGAATTAAAAGCATTGCTTTCATATTTGCCTTAAGAAGTATTCTAAAGCCTCATAGGTCAATGTAAATACAAAATGTAATTAGATGATTTAAACACAATTATCCTTAAGGAAATTTTTGAAACTACACTCATGTTCATAAATTAAGGATTATTCAGAATCACACAGAAATTGAACTCTAATATAAAAATTTCACATGTAGAATTATCACACACATCTTGAAGAATAATATGTAAATTACAAGAAACCACCTTATAACGCCGATAGTACGTCACAATGACGAGAGTGTAAGGAATGGTTGCAACGATGTAAAATTGTTCACAAGCGCTTTAAGAGTCTTTCAGTGCGATAACCGCATAGTTATGGTACAAAAGAAGCATTTGGATAATGTTTCACTTGATAGAATTACCGGCCATCTGGAATGTGGACGCACCCAGCTAGAAGTATCCGAGAAATTTGGAATCGCATAGGAAGTCATCTCCAGGCTTTGACAACGGTTCAAAGATGATGGTAATATGTGTAGACGTTACGGCACAGGTCATTCCCGAGTTACAACGCCGAATGTGGATCGGTATTTGGCAATTACTGACAAAAGAAACAGACGGAGAACAGCATCAGACCTGTCTCATCATCTCTCTTCAGCTACCGTTACGACAGTTTCAAGGCAGACCGTGTAAAGACGCGAAGATCACATTAGTCTATATGCTCGTAGGCCTGTCAGATGTGTTCCTCTTACCGCAACTCACCGTCACCTTCGATTAGCATGGATTAGAGAGCATGCATTGTGGGCACCAATAAAAACTAATGTTTTATAAACACTAGTTTTATTTCTATATCTCATTAATTTACTAATCTGAAATGTAAAATGTATTGAGAAATATTCTTAATTTGAACTAAACTATTTACAAATAATTATAGATTATTTAATTTTCTTAGCTAAAATTAAATGTTAGCTAAACTAAAATTTGAAGATCTTGACTTAATTGTGTATGGTTTTAATTATTTTCTTATAAATTATTAACTCATTTTCTAAACTGCACAAATCATTTTAATTTTATTTTTTATCTATTGATTTGTTCAGAGAGTAATTTCTTTTTTTCATGAAAATAAAAAACATATAACGAATAAATATCGTTTCGCTCATTGCATATTGTCCATTCTAGTCCAATTGCTTTTACCATGTTTCTGGTAGTAGCAGGATTTTACACTCATAAAGTGGTAGATTTTTACTAGAAAAAAGCTGATCCAGGTGGAAAAAAACGAAATGACCTTTCGAACAACGCAATACTTTGATTTATTAAATATATTTATTATGAAAATTCTCTATCAAATACGTCGTTCTAGAAATTGAAGTTTGTGAAATATTCGTTTACCATTTATTATAAATAAAACTTAATATTTCATTATGTAATTATACCAAAGTGTTTCCGAATTATTGTTTTATATTATATTTTCTGGATATTTCAAATAATTTTGATACTAAACGTCAAAAAAATTCCCATAAAGAATTACAGAAATAGGAACTAAAATATTCTATGTACTATTTTTAATAATTGTCTTTTGATGACAACCTTTGACGCTTTCTGTATTTTCTAATATTCATTAGAAATGATAGTTTCTTTTTACCAATTAATTCTGTTTGACGTTGATCATTAATTTTTTTTAATTTTTAAAAAAAATATTATTTGTTCAAATAATTTCATTCATCATAACACAAATACAATGAAGTAAATGTTATCATTATTGCTAAATTTTAATCCACAATTGAAAATGAATACTGTCATGCATTTTGATAATTATCAGATACTATATTAGCTAAAATGATACTTCATAAGAATTTATAAAATTTCAGTATTCATTTTATATAATATTTTAAACATTAGTTGATAAATATTTCTAATTAACTAAAACTTTGATTAACATGTGTATTAATTCAAAATGTTAAATGATTATCGTGCGAAATGTACACATACATTTATGATATCTGTCTCTTGGAATGGAAAAACACAACTTTATTGAAATAACTTTTATTTGTCTTTCATAAAATTTGCCTGCATTTTTATCATAATCAAAGCAATTATATAAATCCTAGATTATTATATAATATTCCAAAAAAGAGAAAAATACTCTGCTACGAGTTTACTTTTAAATCATGGATATGTTCACTGAATTTTGGAAGTAAAGAAACCAGACAACCAAGTATTAAAATAAACTATTCCCTTGGTACGACAGCCCATAAGTAGGCCAAGGCCTACAGTACCCATATCTGTTTTCCTCACTGAGGGCCTTGGGACAAGTAATAAAATTTCAAATAATATTTATAATGTTTGAAATTATTTATAATCATACTTCAATTTTTCTTATTGCTTTTCAGTTATTTTCAAATTTTCTATCAGTTTTCTCGTCAATTATTTAACATAAATAATAGATGCTGTATTAGAATTTAGAATTTTCCGCAAAACAAGTTGATTTTGTATAAAAATATATCCCTAACTCATTCAAATGTGATTCTTTCAAAAAGTTTGATTTGCTGACACAATATACGGCCATAACATAAAAATATGGTCATAAATTTATTTTTTGAGCTCCCTATAATGCTATTTATTTTGTCCTCATAACTCCTTATAACGCACGTTAAATGAGCTACCATTTATGTTCAAGTTTAAGGATATCATTTAACTGGGGGTTTATTTCAGGAAAAGTTAAAAATGGCTGAATATTTACGTGGTCATTTTATTTCCTTCATATTTTAAAGCTTTTGTCAAAAAAAGATTACTTTGTTTATTTTGAGAAGTACATTTTTCGTCTTCAGAAATATAATTCTTAGAAAATATGCAAATAGGCAGGGATATTATCCTGCAGGAAGTAGGAATTGCTTAATATATGCCAAAGATTGTAGACAGTTCATTAAGTATAATTAATTACACTTAATGAACAGTAAATTATAAAATAACATACAATTTATATTAAAATAGTTTGAAATGATTTATTAGAAATATTATTGCAATAAAAACTCTATTATAAAATAATGAAAAATATTGTAATACAAAAACTTTTTATTACGGAAACTAAAACAAGAAAGACATGCAAATTATCAAGAAAAACATTATACACATAAAAAAATAATTTCGTTGTTCATAACGTATTTTCGATAAATTTTTGAAACAAATGGTTTTTGAGAAAAGTAAAAAAAATAAACTATGCAATATTAATATTTAAAATTAAAAGAGAGATATAGCTAATAAAAAATTGAAGAAAATTAAGAATAATGATAAATTAATTAATCATACAAATTTGTTAATTTTTGTGTATCCATGAATTTTGAAATTAACTGCTCAATAACATAAAGCGAAAGCAAAATTTTACAGAAATTATGCGAATACTTATACCCATTATTAAGGCCACGGAAATTAAACTAAAAAAAAGAAGATGAATCAGATTTCCCAATTTTTTTTCCAAGTAATTTTCACAGCTTCTTTTTTCTGTCTCAGTAAAGAAAAGTTAAGTAATTTAATAAATTGCTCAACTTATGTATATAAAAAAGATGGCAGGAAAATATTATGACAGTGTGATTTATTGGAAATCACGGCGGGGAGAATTTTGAGAGCTTGAATCAGAGCAAACACAAAAAAGAATAGCGGAGAACACAAAGAAATATTGCTTTTGATTTTGTAGCGAGTTTTATCTCAAATTTAAGCAATAAATTACAGGAAACAGAGAATTTTAGACATTAATTACAACCAGGTTACTCAAGCAATTTCACATTAAGTTGTAACCAGTATTTCTTTTTAATAGCTGTTATTGAAAAAATCACAAAAAAATGTTCAATTGTATAAAATAATATACCCTCTCAACTCAATGATTTGGTCTACGCTTTTATGAAAATTGACACAGTGCGAACAAATCCGTGCGAAACAAACACTGTTGGTTGTCGAACATTCAGTTTGGCTGAAAAATACTTTTAATCAAGTATTGGTTATTGATAAGACCTAATTAGGTTTGAGATGTACTCCCAATTATGTTTTAAGTAAAGGCACGTGAATCTTTTGAAAACATATTGCATTTATTTATCGAATCATTTTAATTTCTTAAGGAAAAATCACATAACAAGTGAGATAAACTTGGCTTTAAATCTGTAAAAAATGAGATTAACGATAATAACATTATTCGGAATAATAATTTGACAACCAAAATTTATGAAGATGAGATTCGTAGATCCGTTATCAACTTCTTACACTTCATTACGTTCCAGGCGCCGGCGATTTTTTCTTTTAATGTATGACGAAATCATACATACAGTTCGACTTGTGGAGAAAATGTTTAAAAGTAAATGCATACAGCGTATAAATAGCCGGACTTTATCACATCTAAATTTGAAGGAGAATGTATGGAACACATTTAGAAGCATTTGTTACTGAATGGCAAAGATTCCTTTATTATTCGGGACATGAATGCTTCTATTTTTTTAAATTAAAGCAAATTTTATTAATTAACACATTCCATGAAAGCAAAGTAATACGTAAAAAGCTATTGGTGAAATATAGGCTACATTAAATATATTTCATCATTTACATATTTTCAAAATATTATTCTAAGAATAGTTGTTTATGTAGTTTTCGTGTTTCCGTAAATTAAAATATCCTCCTTGTTTGAATTCATCCTTTATATATATATATATATATATATATATATATATATATATATATATATATATATATATATATATATATATATATATATATATATATATATATATATATATATATATATATATATATATATATATATATATATATATATATATATATACATATATATATATATATATATATATATATATATATATATATATATATATATATATATATATATATATATATATATATATATATATATATATATATATATATATATATATATATAGCATTATAGTACATATATACTAAGAACTTTATTTTCATACTTTGAGGATATTGCGACCACGTCCAGTTTTAACGTGTCCCAGCCGCTTTTAGCGAACATGACAGATCTTCGGTCGGCTGGGATTCGAACTCGCAACCTTCCGATAATGAGAACGACGGCCTTACCAACCAGGCAACCGTTTCCCTTGCTATTCAAAGTGACGAAATCCATCTTCAATGTATTTCTGAGTCAAATTGAGTTTAAAGGTTCAAGGCGAGGAATTGGTTATGTTTTTGTCAGTCAACATAATCGGGTTTCGAGTCATATTAATGAGATTCACATCATTGATTTAAAAAAAATTGTAATTTCAATTGGCCTATTAAAGCTTTTTAGTTTTATTTCTAAAATAGAAACTATGATATGTAGGTAAAGTAATGTAAAAATAGTATATTCGTTCTTCAACAATGAACAATGATATTTATTAGCAAGATACATTTAGTGACGCGTAATGACAATCTTTCACCAGCATATGCCATACTTCAAACCAGTTAAGAATAGTTAGGAATTGATAATGTTTACTTGTACAAAATATAACAATCTTGCATTAGGTAGCAAAGTAGACATCTGTAATAAGTACCTAAATATGAATAAATGTACACTTTTATTCAAAATATGCAAATTCACATGTTACTTGGGCCTCTGCGAAAATCAAGTAATAAACCTTTATCATTTTTATTGTTTTTCTATTTCGATTTTTAATTAATTTATGAGAATATAATAAAAATAATTATAATATTCCGTGAGATTTCATAATGAAACCTCTGGGTCATATATACTGTACCATGGGAATCCATACCACAACGTTACATAAGAGCTTAAGCTATCTATGATGGTCTTACAGCTCAAAGTTACTAATAATTTCGCTATTATATAAATATATGGTATATTAATATAATTTCGTTCAGTGTTATTACACCTGTTTGAAATAAAATTTATTACTTAAGTCTATTTTCACAGAAATGCTTAATATTTTTTAATGATATTATGATTAATATTTTAATGATGATGCAATAGCGTAGTATCTTCAATGTCAAATTTTATGAAGATGAAATTTATACGCGTAAAAAAATCGTCATTAATGGTTAAAACTATGTTTTTGACAACAAACTGGTTTTTTAGCAATAATAAATTTTAACTTGCTCCAATATGTATTACTGAAATTCAATCGTTAAATAGAAATTGACTTCAAACTTTTAAGAATTATTTCTATATAAAAATATCTCCCATATTTATTATATTTGTAATGGGAACAGAAAAATATAAAAAAGTGGCATAGAACAAAAAAAATAATTCTCTTTGAAGAAAATATTGAAGTCATATTGCTTTTATCCAACAAAGTGTTTTTACATTAAAAAAAGCGTGATATTTCGAGTGGGCTTTTAAACCTGATAGTTCATATAACCAAGGCTTGATAGAAAAATCGAATGTAAGATAAAATATATTGCTACAAAATTTAATAAATATCTGTTTCGCAATTTCAGTTTATTTTCAATAAGTCTAAATTCAGTGGAATTTTTTAATCTCAGCAAAATAGAAAATATTGAAAAATTTTGGAACTATCCCAAAATTATTAGAGTTTTTGAGATTTTTCTATTGGCATGAATAAAAGAGTAAGAAAAAATAATGAGAAATAGAGTAAAAAATGCTTCCGATTTTAATTTACTTTAAGAAATAGTTATTATTTATATTGTTATATTTGCTATATAATAATGTAAATGCATATTAATTATTATTTAGTGTAGGGAGAGTGATTTATGAGATATGTTTATTAAATTTAAAACAAAATTAATGAGAAAAACTTCCAAAAATTTATTTAATCGTTAATTTAAATAGTTATTAATTGGAATTTGAGGAAATATGTCTTATCCTAAAAGTAACTGAATGACGTTATTGTCTTGTTGTATTTGTGCGGATTGGAAGAATAAATTCACAATTGTTGCCCAGGAATTTAAATATAAACTCGTCAGCAGCATAGAAAAACTGTTATACTTTAGTGAATTCTTGTTTTTATAGATAAACAATGTATTAAGATCTGATACACTAATTACTTATGAAACAAGTCATATCAATGCTAGATTTGTTAAATTTTATGATGGTCTTCACATGTCAAGGCAATGCCAGGTAAATCTTTAGAAACGTAACAATTTATTGAAAAAAATCTTAACAAATTTTTCTTTGTGTTTCTTAATGTACATAATTGTCATAAAAAGATTTTTTTAAATTAGATTATTAAAATAAAAATAATCCAACTGCTGAATATTACTATAAGGCATTTAATTAATTACCCTGAATTGAATTAAGGGAGGAATTTCCGTATATAATCGTATGCTGCAGAACTCCCAAACATCTTACCAGACATATGTTCATGTAGAATGTACACAAAGAAATCTTCAATTCTCGACGTTTAAGTATGGTTGGGATTAAACTCAGCCTTCTAGACAGAAGAGTCTGTATTTTCTTTTGGACATTATGACTCATTTTTTGTAAAAAATATTAGAATGCAGCTATTCTTAAATATAGGTGTAATTTGTTGTAAACCAGTGGAACATACTTTTCAAGAATTTTCATACATACAAAAAGGTATTTTCAAGTATCCTATACGCATGTAGTAAGAAGAAACTTGCCATCTCTCAGATGCTATCAACACATTGGCTGAAATTAAAATAATCATTTTACCTTTTTGAAGAGTGCAAATTCACCACTGATCAAAGTTAAGCAACTGAGGAAATTCTTTATTGCTGAATATGGTAATTGGACACACATTATAATAAAAGTACATTCACAGAAATGACTAAGTAATCAAGGGCCATTTTTGTCTTAAAAAGATGATTCCTTCATAAGTTGTTTAAATTCTTAAAATTGAAAAGATTTTAAAATCAATAAGTAAAAACTGGGTTATCTCTCTTTGCAAAAATTAGTCTAAAGTAAATATCTCAGTAGCTAACATTTTTATGTAGAGCAATATAGCGTTTTAAAAGAAATATCGTTAAGATAAAATATAATTTATGTTGTAAATTCTTATGATCCAAAATCTGTAAATGACTTGTATCAATAAAAGATTCCTTGTTAATAATAAATGAGTATCTAAATTGTGTCATTTAAAAAAATCCAATTTTGTGCTAATTTTTAATTGATTATTACAAGAGTAATAATGTTTCAGATAACTTCTATTAATACAGTTAATGATTGTATACTAATTTCAAGGTGGAAATTTATTAAAGTGTTTGCAATAAAATTATTTTAATTTTTTTGAATATAATAAATAAAAACCTTAAAAAAATTTCAACGCCAAAAAATATTAAAAATATATTTTTTTATATTTTGTCTTTATTTATGAATGTGAAACTTAGCATATCCTCGAAAGTTTTAAATTATATTTAATTAATATTTCACATCCCAAATACTCATAGCATAAAATTTCTTAGCATTTAAATTGGAAGAAAAATTTCGTAAATGCTCGTCTCATTTTATTTTATTCCAAATAAAAGCCCAAATGATAGTTTCAAGTGCTCTGTTGTATAAGAATATTATCGAGAATGTTTCAGCTGACATAAAGTTTTCAAATATTTCTCTGGAAATTATAAGCAGCTAAGAAGTTTAAATAGTGGTTGTTGAATTATTAAAAACTTTTTAAAGAAAAATACAATAATAGGAAATAAGCAACCCCATTTACAATTGTCGACAAATAAACTTATTACTCAGAAAGTTCTGAAATTTGATATGTATTGTGAGGATGAGAATTTGAGTCAGAGACTAAAATAAATTAAACCACAATATTGGATTTTTTTAATATAGAATTACAAATTTAACATATATTGATGGTAGTTTAAGCATTTTACTGCCCAGAAAAGAAAGAAAACTATGCTTTCCAGCATGTCAGAAATACAGTCTTTGTGGTAAGATGAAATATGTATATAATATATCTGTATAAAAATAATGAGAGATTATTGTTATACAGATATACTACTTATACATTTTATTTAGTTCATGTTCTCAGTTTATAAATATAATGAAAAATAATTTACAGCAATTGTAACCAAATAAAAGGTAATGTAGGGTATTCATTTCATGTGCATAAAAATACAATACCAGAAATAATTCTATGGCAATGTGAAAAGAGGTGGAATTCAGAGATCCCGTTTATTTTTTCTTTACTCAGTGGTTATCAATGAAAGACAATTTTAGGATCACAGAAAGAACAAAACTCCAAATTTTAAAGAAGCAGAGTTTTGAAACTGTATACATTGGGAAGTAAAAACTTTACAAAGAATTTTAATCAGTGTTATTCCCTCTTTAAACTAATTATAAATGCTTTAATTAATATTTTGAAATAAAAAAACCTGTGTTTATAAGTTAGCCAGAATCAAACGTTCTGATAGTGGCAACATTTCATGCTGTATAGACATTTTGAAACAGAGCTTAAGCAAAATGTTAGTACACAAACAGTGCAAAAATTATAAATGTGTAGATGTGTAGACACGCACATAAAAATAAAGGAAACGCATTTTTGTATTGAAATATCATTATATAAAGCAGAAATTTATGATTTCTTCATGTTTTCTAGAAATTTTAGTTGAAAGATTTAAAAATCTTATATTTTTAAATAGTAAAATTACATTGCTCTTAATATAAATACGAGATCTAAGATATTTTATACCATGAGATCCAATTCTATCTTTTCCAAAATAATTGAATTTTTAGAAGTATTATACTATGTATACATTAAATTTAAAAAACGTCTAAGAATATATATAATTAATATTTTGATTCTACTTTACTTCTTGAGCGAATAAAGATAAAGGACATTTTAGAGTAAAATTTTACCTGTTTTTTATATTTTAATGTAGGTGCGTGAAACTGGTCATTATTTATTTTGGATTTGAATTTTCATTTGAAAAATTAAAAAACTTTTAAATGCATTAAATAATTTGTAATTTGAGAAACTGAAAATTACTCATTAGCATACAGTACAATGTAAAGGGCATATTTTTTTAATGATTTCTGCACAAAAGGGTACAATAGAAAAAAATGAAGGAACAATTTATAAAATAAGTAAGAAAATAAAATTAAAATATGTTTATCTTTTGTTTATACATTTTAAACTATAGAATTCTAAATAGAAAAATCTTACATTAAAAACAAATGTCAGAATTAGTTTAACTTCTTATATAATATTTTTACTGAAGTTGTCTTAATTGATATTGAAGTTTCAATTGTGTATGGTTCAAACTAAAATTATCATAACATCTTAAAGGGAAACATATTTACCCTTCTTAACATACATTCAAATAACTAATAAGCATTCAATTGATTGAATATGGATTATTTTTAATAAATTTAAAAAAATCAATAAATGTGTGGGTATCAGACAAAAGTTTAACTCTATAAAATGTTCAGAATCATGATAAATTCTATGAATCTTGTTCTATGAATTTAAAAAATATGTTTAAATAAACATGATATATAACAAGAATTTTATCGAAAATATTTCATTTTTACAAAGTATATAATTTTAATTCCATTCTTTAGTTTTCCATAGGTAAGAGCACAATTTTAGTTATATATTTCATTTTTAATTATATTGTTGGCTTTTAAATAGTTTATTGAAGTTTAAATTCTGAGCATTTGCTTTAGCACACGCTACAACACATCTATATATGTATACACAGTATGCGTAAGTTTTAAGAATAAAATAATCTGAAATATGTAAGTATATAAACTTAGAAATACTTAAAATACTTGCTTTCTTGACCATTCAAGAATGCTGTGAATACACTTTGAAGCTATCCTTCACATGTTGCAGCTTCTTTCCGAGGAAAGGCGAATTATTTAAATCCACTATTTCAGTCTCAAAACTAAATTAGGTTTCTAACCTTATGCAAAGAACTCGCGTTATAACTTAACGGAATCAAAAAATGTCTGCCTCGGCTTAGTGGTATTTGACTCAGATATATACCACTATCATTCAATTAACAAATAATCGCTTTGAAGAACTCCTTCATTCACACACAGAGGCCATCTTTAAACGATGAGCGGCGAATTCTTTCCATCGTACATTTAGCCATTTAAGATGAAAATCTTATTTTAAACAACTGAATGAACTTGTTAAAAAATATTTTTAGAAGACAATGGCCATTTTAAAATTGCTGTACTATTAGTATCTCACATATCTTAAAGACTCGAAACTTGGGTAATATTCTGCTATATAAAATTTTCATGTATATATAAAAAGAGTAAATATTTCTTTTGAAATAATTTTCAAAAATACTTTGTAGTGGCATTATCAACTCAGGAAATTAAAATATACATACGATTTTTGATATGGAATGAATGAAGGAATGAAAAATCCTGAATTTGATGATTGCTTATCAGAATATCAGATGAAGAGTAATTATATTGCAGTTTAGCTTCTTATCTGTTTATTAGTCAAACAGCAGCTTTCGGGGTTTTTCCTTTTGTGATGCATAAATTAGGTCCATTATCTGTAAAAAGCTTTTTTAAAAGACAGAAGGTAATTAACATTATAATCATTTCTGATAAGTGCTTTCATATCTGAAGTTTCTTTAATTATTCAGAGCAATATTCATAATTCAATTTAACTTTTTCGAAAATTTAAAGATCAATAGCAATGATTTTGTTATAATATATATATTTAAAAAAATACTATTAAATACTTTAATAATATTCACAGGGATATGTTTTATTATTACTGCATAAAATATATAACTGTATTGCATAGTTAATAAATATCAGAACGTGTGAAAATATCACTCATCTAGATTTCATAAACTGAATAATATTTAAGGAATTAAGCAAATGAAATTAATTAATTTTCGAAAAGGAAACAATAAAAAATACCGAGTTAGTTTAAAACAAGTGATTTAAAGCTCTATGTTACATGAATGTAAGACCGTTTATTTTTCACTTAACCAAAATCATTTTTTCCTTTCAAATTTAAATGCAAATAGTAACTTTCCATTACGAAAGAAACAAACGATAATTTTGTAAAAAAATTAAATAAAAATTTTATTTATTATTATTATTATTTATATTATTATTATTATTTATTATTATTAAAATCTTCCGGAAGGGGATCCATGAGATTCTACTGCAAGAGATGCACACCAATTCACTGGCTGACTCCACTTCTTCTGTAGCCGGGCTGGCAGCCGAATGGTTAGCGCTCTTGCCTTCGGTTCAATAGTTCGTGGGTTCGAATCCCTCCTTGGGCATGGATGTTTGTAGTGGTTCGGAATCCACTTTAAGCCGTAAGTCCCGGTCTAATTAGCCCTCGTGTGCAAAAAAATGACCGTTGAGCGACAAACAACCCAAACCACCTCTTCTGTTCTCTGTATATATGTAAAATTTCTTATCTGTGTATTTATTTCTGGTATGATACTGTATTGTAACATTATTTGTATTTTATCTTGTATCATACTGTTACATATATATATATATATATATATATATATATATATATATATATATATATATATATATATATATATATATATATTATATATATATATATATACATAACTATATGTGTATGTAAATGCATACTTACATAAATTTAATGCAAAAACTTGCAAAGTAAATAATGTCAATGTTACAAATAAAAAATTCTCATTTTAAATAGTAAGGGCTATACAATATTAATACAGTTGCTTTGATTCGAAGAATTTTATGAATCTTCTATAAGCAGAATCTTTTATTAAATTTATATTTTTGTTTCAATACAAACCGAACTTCAGCCCTAGAATTAATATTTGCAGAAATTTTAAGTGTAAGAAATGTAAAGAATATATTTGGATTATAATATATAATACTTATTTTCCTAGATTCTTAAGGAAGATATTCATTTTTACTAAGAATTAATGAAAAGTTAAAATCGCATTAAAGTCATTAACATTAATTTATCAAGAAATTCAAAAAAATATTAAAACATATTGACTCATATTTTTACGTGGACAATAGGAAAATAGGGTTATCTCAAAAATACCCAAATATTTTAGTATAAATATATATGAAAAACGAATACACACAGGCTTACAATAATATACATGTTAAAATCTTTTGCAGCCATAACTTTTTGAAAAATATATTCTTCTTTAAAAATGCAACATTCATTTCTTTACTACAAGCAATTTGAATGGAATATTGAATATTTTGGGCAGATACGTCCGTTTTAAATTTAAAAGTTCTTCCTTGAATCTCTGGAGCACAAAAGAAATAGCGTCCAATTTTCTTCGCATTGGACGCTATTTCTTTTTCAATCAAGTCAATATTATGCTCTTTTACCAATTTAAAATAACAACATTATCAAATACTGTAGAAGTTCCTTGTAGATTATAACATTATGATTTAAATATAAAAATAAAAATTAAATTGAATAATATGAATACCTCGTTTACATATTTTATTTTACAAAATACCTTAGTAAGGATCAAATATTTTCCCAAAATCTATGGAAGAGCATGATAATATTATTAATGTAAAAATTATTGATGCTTTAATTTTTAAAAGAAATATTTAATATCATTATTATTTTTTTTTGTAAATTGTTAAACTATGAATGGTAAAGTCACTTGAAGTGGGCTCACATCAAAATACCAAAACCAAGTTTCTTTAATTGTAGGTAGTATTTAGATATGTCTTAAACAATTTTTAACATGAGACTACTAGAAATAATTGCGTATAGACTTTGATCTTGATTTAAGTGTTTAAATGAATTAAAGTTAACCATGAGAAGATTGGTCTTTATATGTTCAGTATTTAGGGCATTATGCTTCTCCCTTGCTTTAGTGTCGGGAAGAATGTAACAACTTTATTTCTAACTTTTCTTTAGATAATGATTTGAAACGATCACTGGAGGAGGTACTTCATTCGTTAATAAGTTGAAAAGTGCTTTCTTTACAATTACATTCCTTTAGATAAATACTTCATAGTTTCGATTTCTAACTTTTCGTGGAGGTTCAGAGTGGCTAGAAATTTACTTTAAAATGTAAATCCTGATCGTATTTTTTTTTACAAAACATATTCATAAAACGTAAATAAAACAAACCAATAGACAACATCATATAATAAATATTATTAAGTAATAACTTGACGAAAATTTATTTTCAAAAAAATTCGATTAATATGAATAGAAAGTTTAAATCTATGTAATTTTTATTTCTCTAAAAGACTTATCTTTTAACTGAATATTCAAAACCTTTCTGAAGTAAAAAAAAAAGATTTTTTCATCAATATTACACAAGAGTTATGAATATATTAAGAATTCATATTCAGGTAATAAATTTTTGTCAAATTAAATGAGACTGACAACTTATGCGAACCTATTTTTTTAAAAAAATTTATACATACCAAAGAATTTTTTGACTTACAAAAATCTTCAATTTTTATTTTTGACAGTTGAATTATGTATATCTTAAAATTTTTTTCTGCATTTCTACATACCTTAAAATACTGATATATGATATATATATACTGGTTTCACATATACGGTAGTAAATCGTTTAGAATATTTTTTTAAATATGTAATCTGATTCCTGAGAAAAAATAATTGTCTTTTTTTAAAAAAAATAAATGTTTGGGATATACTTCCAAAAATGATATTCAAAATAAATAATATTTTGTTTATTGTTTTGTTTATTATTTATTTATTTAATTATAATAAATTATATGAAACAAAGAAACACATTTTACTTTTATTTATTTCTAGTATTATCTATGACAGATAAAGTAACTTCAGAGTTACAAGTTTAGTTCTTTTATAGTAAAATGTAATATAATGTAATTTAAAGTAATTATTTTATTCATAAGTAATATGTTAACTGAACAATTTGTCATCCATTATGAATGTTAAATTTATCACAAATTCCCTGGCAACAATTATTTCACGGCTTTTTGTTGCATGGTGAAAATGCTTTTTAACAGTAAAGGTGACAAGGTGACGCTGTTTAGTTATGCATATATATAACTATTCTCTGTATACAATTTATATATATACATATATATATATATATATATATATATGAATCTTACTTTTGAACTTTAAGTAAATTTTAAATTTTTCTTATGTTAATTAATTTTGAGATTAATAAATTTCTGGAAACCTCCAGATTTTTCCCTTCTCTGATTTTAATTATTTGATGCTAGTTCTTATAAATTAGGAAAGAAATCGTAATGTCAAAAACCTTTTTAACTTTAAATCTCATACTGAATTTAATATTTTCTGATTTTATTATTTTGTGATTAGTTTTCATAAACTAGGAAGGAAATTGCTGTGTAAAAAAGTTTCAACTTTTAATTTCATAACGAATTTTGACATTTATAATGTAATATAAATACTCACACTTCTGTTATCACTAAAATATTATTTTTATTTCTTTTCAATTTTGTAAGAATTTTAGAATTTTGCCTTTGGCTATATTACTTTTTATTTTATTTTTTAAAATATTTTACTCATTGAAATAACTATAATTACAGTTTTTAATATTTAATTATCTAATGGGCATTTTTATAAATTTAATGTGAAGTTAAAGAATGAGAAAAGAAAAAATTGATTTCCAAACCAGGCTGAAATCTATAAAATTTTAGTTGCATTTTATTGTTTTTAAACCATACATTGTAGAACATATTGTTCTTCTTTTCTTCAATATTTATAACCTATCTTCTGGTTTAAAAAGTCACAGTAGACCCAAACATCTCGGCTGTTGGTTTTTATTTTTGGTTTTATAAATTTATCTCATAAATTATGTATACTGCATTTTTCTGTGTTCTTAAAATTGATTGATATATTTTATAAAGTAATAACTTGAATTACAATTTCAAACATTTGTTTTTAAGAACATAAATTATTTTATATATACTTTCTAAAAATTAAAGAACAAAATTTTCTTAAATACTTATTTTAACGAGTCATACAGTTAAGATGATAATTTAAATGTTGACGATATTGGTAATTAAACTTCTTCTGGGATAATTTTCAGAAATTAGGCTATTATAAAAGGGTAATGGAACACTGTTTTCATGACGTTTAGCATGTTTCTATCTATTCTTGCCCATTCGTTCCTTAAACTAGAAGATTCTAAGAGGATTGATAGTGACTTAAATACCAGTGTATCATATTAATGTGCATTCTTAATCTCAAATGCGTGAAAAGCACCAAGAAATATTTTCATAGATTATTGGCCATATTTATATACAGCCAAGAACAAGATACATGCCCATCCTTCGGGCTAATTCTAGGAAAACTCCCTAGCATTTGCCCGAATGATGTACATGTTGAAAGAAATAACGTAATTCCCAACACAATTATTCATTTGGGGATGATGAATGTGATCTCTTAACCACATGCTGTGTCTTCTTAAATTTAAATCTATTGACGCAAAATCTTTGACCTGTGAGATATGTTCTTCTGTTATTGCACTTCCTCGTGGATACACCTTGCGAATATGCTGTGTAAGAGATAAATTAAAAGTAGTTTTATTCTTAATGATTGAATTAACATAAAACAAAAGATCTTGCACTTACGAAATAAATTCAAATACATGTTAATAAAAATAACATATGTTTAAATAAGAATTAATACGCATAAATTTGTAAAAATATCAATAACTCTTTTATCTAGAAAGGTGTCTAATTTATACTTCATTATTCTTAATGATATCTCATTCAAATTTTAATTTATTTTTTCTAAATTAGGACACAATTTTTTGTGATTATATTCAATTTCATATTTTCGTTAGATCTGCTGTTTCTGAAAAATGCATTCTAATGATGCATAACATATTCTCATCCATTTTAGTTAATGTTAGATAATGTAATGATGTGAAAAGAGCATTTTTCTATTTACCAAAATCTCTATTACTTTTTATAAATATTATAGTTAGTAACTATAATATTTATAAAGTTTAAAAACTATAATATTACAATATTATAGTTTTTAAAAATAATGAACACATTTGCTTAAAATTAGACCACAATTTACAATTAATATGAGAAACTATAGTGTCATTAGTAATTATTTTTATAAAATGCTTTTTCAAAAACTTTTAATTTATCTACATGTTAAATTTTGAATAATTCTTACAAATACAGATGGAGTAAGAAGATAAAGAAAGAATTTTTCAATGCCTGAATTGTTTACTTTCACAAAATGATTTTTACATATTCCATAATTACATGCTTTCCTTCCAATTTTGATCCTGTTCGTAAAATTGGTAATAGTAAGTGATAATGAGTAGTGCATTACAAAAATATTTTTTTTCTATTTTTACAACAATATGTTTTCTAACAATAATGTTTCAATTTATTTTGAAATATTGAAGTTTAGTTTGCAATTCTAAGAGAATACATTTGTTTCACTAATTGATTTGATTTTAGCATGCCTTAAAATTATGAAATCTATACTAATCTTTCATTGAAGAAATATGTATTTGTTAGCTATATCAGAAATTTCTTATAGCTATTTATACAAATATTTAAGAAATAAGAAAACTATTATTATTTAGTTTTAATTGTTTTTGAAGCTCTCATGAACAGGAAGAAGTACTCTTTATTTAATAAGTTTAAACAAAGGATTGAGACAGTGGAGAGAACCACCTTTATAATTTATTATAGTTATAAACCTAAATTTAATATATAAGTATTTAAAATTTAGATCAAATCTTTAAAAATATCAAATGCATTAGTTATATAAGGGATTTAGAGTGCATATTTAAAAATTCTTACAACTGTCAAAATATTTGTTGCCTTTTATGGCAAACTGAATAGGTAATAACTCACTCTTTAAAAATACTGTGGATAAATAAATTTAGCATAGATGTTGATCATTACCAAACAAAGAGACATAAGTATGTTTCTGCTTTCTTTCAAGCATATCAGTTGATTTATAATTTACAATTTTACTTCTGTTGTTGATTTTTATTACATACGAATTTTTGGTATATTCTCACATGTGGTAAATATGGCTAACTCTCAATGAAAATTTATTTCTGTAGATGACAGAAAATGTATAAGGAGATTCTGTCTTAACTTTTACATTAATTCAAAACATAGTATTCTTAAACTAACCCATCTAGTGATGAGCTTTTATTATTTATAAAGAATAATTCTAATTTTTCTAACATCCATGAGATCCTGAAAAAGAAACATTACCTTTCCGATTTGTATATTTATTGATGCTTGTAATTTTTAGTATTTCAACCACGACATGTGAATATAGATTCTTTGAATTGAAATTCCTTCGAAAAGACAATTTTTTCCTAATTACCTAACAAGTCTATCCCTAACACAGATTTGAGATGTTACTCTATACCTTACGTTGGTAACTTGATATTCTATCGAAAATTTTTATGTGTTTTGAAAATTTAGTAAATGTATTTGAAAATTTAGAGAAGGATAATGCTTTTGTTATTTATGTAAGTTTATTATTTAAGATGAGTTTTTGAGAGCTTTTAGGTGTTCGAGAGTGTTTTTCTAAAATATTTATAAATATTTTCCACAAATTTCCACGGAAGAACACTTAAGATCTGTCTTCTATTTCGAAATTTCTGTAGTATAAATTGCTATAATATAATGTTGCTTTGACGTTTGTCCTAGCATTAGAACACATTTTAAATATGCAAAGTTCTTTAATTTTTTTTTATTTGGTTTGAATACCACAAGTGAGTTTAAAATTTAACACTGTATGTGAGCTTTCCACATGAGTAAAAATTATTACTCATAAATAATTAACATTAATTAACATAAATTAACATAATATAAATTATAATTAACATAAAAAGTTCCAAGTTCTATCTAAGAACTAGTTCCTAGTTCTATCAAGTCTATTGAGTAGTCGATAGACGTACATTTCTATATTGTATATTTTTATCGGTCAAGAGAATTAAAGAAGTGCTTTCGATTTTCTTTATTTTAAGATAGGAATCTGCGAAGAGAAACTGAAATACTATGGAATTTATAAAAAATTCAAACAAAACAAAATCTTAAAATTTTGCCAAATCAAAATTAAGCAATATATTTCAATTAATTTTAAAATAATTCAGAAAATGAAATGTCTGTTTGATATATTTTCTAAGCAATTCTCATGCTTTTTATGATTTAAAAAAGTTAATTCATCGCCAAGTATGTCATTGTATCTCTAATCAAAAACCTAATATTTGAATATATTATTTATTCTGTTTTGTTTATTTGTTTGAATCTTATCGAAAAGTACTTAAGAAATATTCAAAAATTAATGTTTTACAGTTGAAGATTTCTCAAAATAAAATAATATTATTGCAGAATACAAGCTTGGAACAATTTTTCTCAAAGAATGGGTGGTGTATTACAATCTGTGATTTGATTCCATTTTTTGTTTGTATAAATTACTTTATTATAATTTAAATATTACATAATTTTTTATTATTTTCAAATGATTCAAAAAGTTTTGAAATTAATTAAATTGATTATAAGGAAAATCATAACGGAAACAATTTCTTTTTTATTTTAAGAAACAGAAATTTTATTTTCATTTTTAGAGCTCTTCAATAAGAACCACTAACTCCTCTATTAAAAAATGATCAAAATCATGAAGACAAATTATTGAATTGAAGTCATCTGCTGCATTTTGGAATGTAAATTTTGGTTTTATACTTACATGAAACAGATTAACAAATCTTAGATAATATCATTACATGTCATATCTCGATGGTCGCTTAAAATTTTATACAGACTGAACATTTTGAACGCAATTGTTATTCCGACATTTGATACTGAATACATGTTTTACAAAAAGGATGAAATTTATTCATAGAATTTATTCTATTTCAGCTGAAAACTATCAATTAAATATAATGTAAATAAAAGTAAATAAATTTTATTGCTGTTCATTTTCCAAAATATTTTATGCAATAATCAAATATTAAGTTAAAAACAAAATATAATACTTTAAAAATGCCAGAATAAATATTAAAATACATTTAGTATTATATACCTTTAAATGTTTCATTAGACAAATGAGCGATTCGTTTAACTAAGTCATTTTTTAATTAAAATAATTGCTGTTTATGGAATCTTTTGATCTACATAATTTAAATACTTTCTTTGTAATTAGAAACAAATACATCAGATATAACTGCTCCCAAAAAATGTGTATCCATTGTTAAAAATATTACGATTTATTAAAACAATTTTTTGAAGAGAATAAAAGAAATGTTACATCCCCTAATCAGTTGCCAGATTATTATAAACTTTTTAAAATCTTACCAGGTAATTACAAATTACCTTAAATATTTTCTATTTTCTTTTGTTTATGAACTCACATTATTCATTGTCATTTAAAATTTATATGTGATTTTTCAACAATAATCATATAATATTTGGCGTACCATAGAATATATTTTTAAAAGTCATAAGAATTTTGAAAAGTGAATCTTAAAATAACCTTCACATCCGCTAAATATTTTTCACATATGCTTCGTAAATTTCATTATAATCACATAATAAGTGATATAAATTCATTTTCTAAGAATAGCTATTTAACATAAAGTGCATTTATAGCTTCATTGCCGTCTTTACAAAAGGCCTTCCCTGCAAGATATAAATAAAAATATTTACATAAAGAGTTACATTGAGACGGATTGCTTTGATCATACCACAAGAAATTCCCAAGAAATAGAATTTCTTCCGCTAAGAAAATACAGAATATACGTATTTTCAATATATATATATGTATATATATTTACATAAATTTGAGATAGAAGGCAGAAATTTTAAATATGAATAGTTTTAGTTATAGTGCAATATAAATGATATTTCATTTTATCGAAAATGTATGACTAAATTAAAATACATAAGCACAAAGAATTTGGAATTATAATGAAATAAGAACTCAAAGTAAAAATTTGACGAAAATTCCTTATCTCATCAAATTTTATAAAGTCAATACAAGAACTCGTTTCATAAGTTATTTTATCACATTTAAAATAGTTGACGTCTTTCTGAATTTCGAGTATTATTAAATTGAACACATATAAGGAAAATATGGAAGTAAAATATGTGAAAACGTGTAACTTCAGTGTAATCAAAGAAAACATGTGTATCGACTGCCAATTCAAAGAAGAGAGTTATTCATTACATTAATCTATTCATTTTTGAAAATCTAAGGATAATACTATCAAGAGATTCTGGTAAGGAAATACGTGTGTGCATTGTTCTTCTGAGAAAAGAAGTATAGATGAAAAACAATTTGTCAAGGCTACACTTGGAAATTCAACAGTGGCATTAAAAAAAAAAGATATAATTATATCTAAATTCATAGATTCAACTTCAGAAAGTATTATTCTTAGCTGTAGAAGAAGAAAGACAAAATATTGTAGGAAGCAGCAATTGAGACTAGGAAATATGAATTAATTTAAATGCATAACTATCACAGGAAAATCTAACTACAAATAAACTAGTTTTCACGATATTATAAAAAACAAAAAATGAACCCGAACAGAATTAAATTTGAATGAGTTTAGCGCAATTAAATGCTTTAATTGGTGTTCTGAATTTATTGAACCTATAATAATCAAATATATTACTGGTGTTGTTGTTGTTGTTGTCGTGTGCCAGATAGGCTGGCAATATGGGGTTCGTTGCTCAACTTTTTCAACTGAACCATATTTCGTGTGGAGTCCGACTTCCACAGTACACACATGCCATAGGGAACCGTTTATAGGGTAGGCAACCATTCACTTCACATTCCTACAAGGAAAGGACAAAGACAGGATAGATAGAGAGAGAAAGTACATCCATGCCGGAACCGGGATTCGAACACAGGACCTCCTTATCCGTAGTCAGACATCTTATATATTACTGATAGGGCGTCAATATATTACTGACAGGATGTTTAAAATAATATATCTGTATAAGATAACTTTTTTTAAATAAATATAAATTTGGCTATATATATTCAATCAACCATAAAGTAACTATGATATTTCTTACTAACACATATAATAAGATATATTTGCATTCAAGTAATGTAAAATATATTCTTATTTGCACAATGTTATTATCCTTTTGAAAAATGTACTATTAACTCAGATTTACACAAAGCATTGCACCAATACGTTTTATTCCCTTATTTTGCTCAATTTAACTTTTGAGATACTTAGTTTAAGACAATCTTCAATGGACATATTTAAAATAAAATAGAATCTTTCTTGCAAATCTGTATAGAATGAAAAGAGTTTCTTATTAGTAGTAGATTATTTTATTACTTTTCCCTTGTTATTATCTAAATTATCAATATCTTAATATAATAGCTTTATAAAAAAAATATGTGACTAAACCACCAGTTGTAAGTGGTTCTCCAAATTCTTCTTCATGCTTAGAATCATGATTCTAGACAAAAATCATGTTTAAAACAAATCCTGAATCTTCGTCAAAGTATCCTTATTTATTGTGAAATTTCGTAAAAGTGCTTTCAAACCTACTGAGATTTAGTCAGTATTTGAAATAACATACAAACTGCTGCTTATCTGGCTTGCATATGATGTTCGTAAAATTAACTTCCAAAATTTCCACAAAAAAGATACTTTCTGCTTATCAATGTTTTATCTTATCAAGTTTCCCGATTATCAATGCAAATTGTCGAGTTTAAACCACCTGAACACATAGAAATTGTACTCTTTGGATTGGATAACCAAACAACTGAACGCAATTCTAAAACATTAAATCATCCGCAGCTCCAAAAATAAAAATGCATGCTCACATGTTAAGAAAAGATAATGTAAAATATCCCACAAATTTATTCGAGAGATATACTTATTGATTTTATAAGAACGCTACATTTATGTTACCGTTGTCTTAGTGTGATTTGTATCAGTTCAAGAAGCCTTAACTTTGAAAAGTGTTGGTGATGTAGAATCTACTGAACTCTCCAGGTTCATCAACGCAACTTCTCTTTTTTGTCTTCTTGATACTGTATAAATTTAAATTAACTTTTCTAATAGTAGATGACGTTATATTAGAAACTAAATTTTTGAGCAATCATCACTAATATTGCATTTGTGTTTTTGCCGCTATCATAATTCATGCAAAATAGCTGTCGCTTGTAATAAAAGAGATAAAGAAAAATATGATGAAAAATCAAAAAATAACAAGAAAAACTTTTCTTTATATTTTTTACATTAATGGGAAATATTCTCTACAGAATGGTTATAAGATACTTTAACAAAAGAGCCCAATTTAGTAACTATAAATTTTTCACAATATATTAATTTTCCAATGTTGATTATACTTGAACTCTTGTATTTGATAAAGTTTGATGAATAATAATTTTAATTTTAAAGCGAATTAAGTTTTCTTGATATTGATTCTTTATCAAGGAAAGCAAAAAATGTGAACACGTGATTCAATACCAAATAGTTTGAATGTGGTTTGATATACCATGAAGAACTCCTAATTTTCAAACTTTAATCCATTCACTCATGCTATATCCATCTCCATGGCAGAAGTAAGATATATTCATCGCCAAGGAATTTAAATAAGGCACTGCATCGCGTTCTATTGTAAGGAAATAATTGGATCACAAAAGTTGTTGGATGAATGATTTATTAAGGATAGTTTAATCACACAAAAGATCGTATTGATATTTTATCTGAAATGCTTCGGCAATAAAATTAAGATCGCATGAATTAGACATACACGTAATTGCTGTTTCAATCTTTCCATATAAGTCCTGAAATATCCGACACAGATGAGGTAAGCGCTTTGTTTCTGTCTTGGGATTCACTCAGCAATCAATACAATAATTACTTATAAAAAATATCTCCCAACTTCACTATGAATTTGTTTTTTATTTCATCAAAACATTGCTCTTCTTTCTACTATACATTAATATTCATAATCGATATCTTTTTCATAAGCATCATAATATTGCAATCAGTCTAGTATTCTCTATCGTTTCTAGTATGAAAAAACAGCTGAAGTAAGAGACATTAATATCCAAATAATACTACCAAATTCATATTAATTTCGAATATATTTTTTTAACTTTGTCAACCTCTCTACTTACTGAAGAAATAAAACTTAATTCCTTATTGTTATATTTTTATTTTAAAGAATAGCTTTCTTTAAAAATTAATATTTATTATGCTGCTTTAAGTTGTATGATTGAAAAACATATCATTGATTTATAACTCCTTTTATAATTTTCTAACTGAATCCTCTTTTGTTTCTGTTTCTGAAATTTAATCTCAAACTACAAAATTTTCCGTTCGGAAATAAACACATTAAAATATTTTTTGTTAAATGACAGATTACAAATGGCCATTAAAAGAATTTAAAATAATGCGAGATTTATTTATTGCAAGTTTCTATTTTATTTTGTTCAACCACACATGGTGTTCAATAACCTATTACAATATTGAAATATGTGACTCTAAGTTGTATTTGACGCCAGTAATTGATCACTTTCCCCATTTAATTATTCTCATGCAGGAAATGTAAGCATTTTTGGAAATACACCGAGTTAGACTTTAAATTCAGCCATTAATGATGGATCATTATTCAACACCCAGCAATTAATTCACTCATATCATTCTTGCCGAAAATTTATAACTTCATCTTGGCTTGTCTTTTCTTTTTAATATAACTTCTAAGCTTATTGTTTTTTTCATTTTCTGAATACTAACATTTCGGTAATAATAATGATAATAAATCACAAATACGTTCTAAACATTTCAACACTGATAAAACATTTTTCAAGCACATGGCAATATTATATATATAATAAAATTGTCGAAAATTCTTTATAGATTGTTCTTTTGGTTTAACGAATTGGAATTTTTACATACTTAATCTAATAGTTTTGAGAACAACTAGGTTTTCTCAAGATACTTTGATACAATGTCTGAGAAACATAAATAAAAGGAACTGCTTCCCTAAGAATTAAGTGTATACTCTTAGAAATATAACTAAAATTAAATGTCTGGAAATTAAAACAAAACTGTTATTTACTTCGTTTTATAATAATCGCAATTGCTTTTTGCGAATAAATGAAGAAACACCTTACATACAATACAGTATAATCTTATTTGATAAATTATAAGAACTTTATATTGATGGTATCTAAGAAATTCGATGGAATAATCTTCTTGATAGCTAAGGTTGTATTTCAATCTGAATATAACTTCAAAAAATTTTAAGGATTTCAACATATATATAAGTACTCATTATAACTTCTTTTATAGCTCTTTCAATTTTAAGTTTCATTTCTCAATGTGTTATTTTCAACTATATTTTTTTAAATTTTAATAGTGAAATGAATGCAACGAATGAAAAGTTTTCAGTGTAGCGTTCACTACATTGAAAATCTTTCATTCATTACAATTCAATTTTTAATTCTACTTTTTCAATTTTTAAATCAAAACAATTAAATTAAAATGTACTATCAATGTACAAGAAATATAAATTCTGTAGAAAGTTTTATCTATTACAATATATTTCTTATACTCTTACATTGATATTTTACATTCTGTTTGATATAGCAACAATTTTTTTCACTAAAAATAATAAATCATATCCTATATTATGAAAAGTGACACAAAACGAATTCAAATTTTTATTGCTTTCATAAAAAAAATTATTATAGTATTTTAGCAAAGGCAATAGCTTACATGAAAATATTTATGAATTGCATTATATATTAATGTAACACATCTTATTCATTGGAATTTATATAAATGCTTATTTTGCTATACATTGTAATTCCATTGATAAGTTTATAATTTTTATGTGTAGCTATTGCAGATGCATAAAAGGTAAAATAAATATCATATGTATGGAACTTGTCTATCTCTTGTAGCTTTTAATCTTCACTTTTATAGTAACATTTTTAAATTATAAATTATTAAAGTACTTAAGGTATTTTTTTAATTGAAGGAACACATATAACAATAAATGTAAAAAGCAAACATTGTTTTAAGCAATCATAAATTAGATTAGAAAATAAACACAAAGTTATTTAAGCAAAATAAAAAAGTAAGTAATGCATATGTTGGTAAATATAAATCTCTGCTTCAAAACATAATCACCACTAAATTTTTCGCAAAATTTAGACGACTGATATTTAAATAAAAGAATATATATATGTAATATATATATGTATATATATATATATATATATATATATATATATATATATATATATATATATATATATATATATATATATATATATATATATATATATATATATATATATATATATATAAGCTTCCTACTTCATGGTTTCAAACTTTGCTTTTGACGATTTATATTAAAGTAATAATTATTTTTGTTTCTCTTTGATTTTTCTACTTTTTTTGACTAAAGTAGTATTGAAAAATCTAAATTATTATTGAATGTTTATTTTAATGATATTCTGCTGACATTTGAAATAAATAAATGCACATAAAAATGCAATATAAATTAGATAGGTATATGATTTGATTTTTCACTTTTGCTTCATTACTAGATTTCTATAATATTTTTATACTATTAAAAATTATCGTTTTTAAAATATACAAATAAAATCAAAGCTTTCACACACAATATTAAAATTGTAAGACATTTATAAGTTTTCATCTATATTTAATTTTAAACCACAAATAATAAATTTTCTCTTTAATTTAGAATCAACATTCTGAAATACAAGTGAAACTGCATTTAGGCAAGCGTTTGCCTCAAAGTAAGTGTAATAAAATTCTTAGATCCTCATTCAATCAACCCACTGCATGCATCGTGTAACCCGGCAACGATCAGGCATCTGTGGCAATTGTCCAGAGCCCATCAGTACTAGACGGCACTCCTCTATCTAGTCTGATTTGAGGGGAAAGTGGACTTTTCTGATTTCGTAATACATTTAACCACAGATAAACCATAAGCATATAAAGAGCAGGCTAGAAATAACTGTTAATTAAACTTCACTTGATATAAAATTATAGAACCGAAAGTGATGTGGCTAGTTAAATATAATGTAAAAAATTTTAAAAAAATATTTTAATTGCTCATTTTCTCAAAATACAGATAGTGTTTTGTTAATGTATAATATTTACTTTTCAAACATAACTTCAACTATTCTATAATTCATTAATGTATCTCAATTAACATTTACATCATGCTAATTCACTTCAAAACCAAATAATTGTATCGGCAAATAATCTTCAATTTAATAAATTATTAAAAGAATTTAAATAGACAAATTTATTAAAAATATATTATTCTAAAAACAACTCTGAATCGACTCGTTTGTCTTAAGCATAATAATTTTCCATTCCTTTGTTATAGTTATATCAAGCAATTTAAGGTTTTTCTTAAACATTTTATTTCAAATAATATAAAAAAATATAAAGATGTCCCTTGTAAATAATAATTGATGTATTTTTATTTAAAAGTAAAGAAAATATGTAATAATTCTTAGAATAATTTATTTTGTGAATGGTAGCAATTAAAATGTGCACGCTTCACTTTGCAATTCAACATATAACCGTACACTTTTTATGCTGTATCAAATAGTCAGATAATGTACCAAACTATCTATCTATCTATCTATATATATATATATATATATATATATATATATATATATATATATATATATATATATATATATATATAATATGTAGATAGATATACATAGATATATAGATGTAAATTCAGTTTTATAATTAATAATATTTTAAGACGTTACACATATTTGTTTAAAATTAATATCTTCATTTTGGTGCATAATTTATTATTTTATTTTATAAAATTTCTTTCCATTTTAATATTTCAATCAATTTAAATTCCTGGATATAAGTATTCAAAATAATTGGAACTTTAATGTTAAATTTTTAAAAATAGGATAGAAATCACAAATCTGAACTTCATTTACTGCCAATATATGTATTCCCCTAATTTCACTTTTTGAGATATTTATGTTTTTATTAAATAAATTTACATAATTATCAATTATTTTACTATATAAGATAACATCCATTTTCAAAGTAAGTAAGGATTACAATCTGAACGTTTGTTTGTTTTATTAATTTAACAAATTATTCACTAGATGTTGATGAAGAATTTGAAGAAAATGTAAGCTGATTCTAAGAAAATCAAAGATATTTGTACAATATAAACATTTTACTTTAAAATACTAAAATATTTTACTGTAATTACATAATAATGGGTTTAATTCGTTATTAAATATCTATACATTTAAAAAAAGAATTCAATAATTTGCTTATCTGATATAAATACGAAGAAATTATGAGCCTATAAAGCAGAAATGTTTCAAATTTTTCTTATATTACATAACTCTTAGTTTTAATCAAGATAAATGCTAGAAGCGAAAACGTCAAACAATTTCGTGGAAGATTTCGGAGGAGTATAATTATTTCCTGAAATGAATAACAACAAACTTCTCTGAGTTAGTTATACACAAGGCAGGTGTTAAAACTCTTAACTTCAAACTTTGTAGCTCCATTCTCGGGGATTTCATAAATTATTTTAGAATTGAGAAGAAATTTTAAACGGAAAACTATGAAACTCTAGCTTATTAATTCATTATTTAAAATGTGTAGTAAATATTAAACATATGAAAATTCATTTAAAATTTAATTTATTCCTTAGAAATAGTTTGTATCTAAATGATGCTGTATTCTTTTGAACGTTCTTTTACCACAAATTCATAACATTCTAAGTTTCAAATATACAATTTAAATATCAAGGAATAGTGTAAAGTAATAAAAATTTATAATTTCAGGAGGGACATTGTATTTGTAAATTTTTATTATTTTTGAATATACGGCACATATATTCTTATATATACTGCTATACATATTCTTATGTACATACAAAACAGATGTAAAACACGAATAGGATAATCAATATATTATTTTAATTTTCGATAGAAATAATTTTATAACAATCAACTTAATTAAATACATTAATTAATGAATATAAGTTTCGGTTTTTATAATATTAGATGTGTTTATCAATAATATAGTAGCTTTATTTACATGTGCTAGTCTACGGAGAATATAAATTCATATGCTATTAATGATTAGTTTTTCAATTATAATGCTCTATTTTGAATAATTTTAATTTCTTAAATTTATTAAATCAGTTCATGAAAATATTTTTCTAGATAATTATTTTCTTCAATTTTTCACATAATTATTTTGAAATATTATAAATTTAAAATCAATAAAACATCATATCTACTTTAATAAGCCTTATTACTACTTATTTATGTACACGATTTTAAAATGTTTTGTGACTTAACGTAAGAAAACTCCAAAATATGTATGCAATTTGGACAACTGATATAACTGATATAATATAATTGCAACTGATATAATATAATTGGGACCAAACTTCCAATTTTATCTCAAACGGTACTTCATTCCTGTTTAATTGATGAGTCACAGATTTATGTTAGATGAAGTTAAATATAAAAGTTTTTCATCTTTAAATATACTCAAAATCAGTTCATTTTGCTTTACCTAACCTTATTTAAGATGCATGTTAATATTCTTTGGATTATGGAAGAATGTCAAAAATAATTATTTTTGAATAATTCTTCAATCTAATATTTTTCTTTTGAATGAAAAACATTTCGATATTCTTCTTCTTCTAACTAACTGGAACACTTGATGGTTAAAAAACAGAATTCTATGTGTTCATTTCACTATTGTGATTTATTCAAAATCAGATCATATGGTATTAGCTTGGAACTTTTTTTAATTAGATAATCCATATATTTATCTTTAATTCATTCTTTCTGCAATTTTTCTTAGCACATTGAAAAAGGTCCATTAATATTTCAATAACTATTGCATGTGCGAAAATCTATAACATATGACAAAAATTTAGAAATTTTACTTAATTAATCTAAGATCTAGAATGTATTTGGTTAAATAATAGTTAATCAAGTGAAAATTAACTATCAATAATATTTTGGTGTATAACATTACTTTATAGACATACTTAATATATAACAAAACAAAAACTTTAAAAAAAGGCTTATTAGAAATAAATTGTTCTTCCAAGAAATAAAAGATAAAACACTTTTCTTAAACAAGTTTAATGTAAATGTGTGTGATCAAAATTTGGATATATTTCGTTTGAATTCTAGAAACACAGTAACATCTTACGATAAAGAAACATTAAGTAATTCTTTATTTTAAGAGCTATATATAAAGTTTATGTTATATTTAATAAATAAAAATTAATTGTTGATTTATTACATAAAGAAGGAAAAAATTTTAAAATTATTATTGAACAAAAGTAATCCAATCCTTTCGAAAATGTCATTAAATAAAATTAAAATTTTATTTCTTAGATGTCACATAAAAGTTAAGGATTTCATTCTCAATGTATTAAATAAGTATATTGGAATTCACAACAAAGATACAGCATTACAAAAGCGTAATGTTACAAATGACAGTCAACTTAAAAATTAAATGCTGAAAGAATTAAGATGTGAATAGTATAATAATTTTAATCATAACATTTGTTGATAGTTTGTTAAAAATGAATGTCGGTCTGGAAACATTCATTTAAAAATGCTTTCATACATGAAAAATTAAAAGTATTATTACATTTTCTTATTTATGCCAAAACAAAATTAGAAGGAATATTTCAATCTCATGTTACTTGAATGCTAGAGTTTATTATTTGAATACTAGACTTCAAAGTTTGTGGTTACTTCAAAATATCTTCTGCTGTGCATTTTATATTTTTTAGATATAAAATATATTCGTGCACAAGTTTTATTTATTTTATATACATATTGAATAATTCTAAGAATTTTCTTACTTCAATATTCATAAAAACATTTTTATTCTTTCTTTCTACAAATTTTGACTAATAAATTCATCAAATATTTTTGAAATTTTAACAAATGAGAAAAAGATTAAGAAATCGATTTTTAATTTAAGAGTAAAATACATTTTCATTTAATATTCTAGTTTAAGTATTTCAGTGCGTTTAAGCTTTCTTATCTCCACAGGAGTAAAATACATAAACATATTACAAATCGTATTCACATTTGTAATTTAATAAGAGAATCACATAAATGTACTTAAAATTCCTAGGAAGTTTTATTCACTCTAAGAACATTTTTCGGATTCAAATTGAAAATAATAGGATTTTTCCAAGAAAATAACATTTAAAATATTTTATTACCATCAAAAATGTATCCATAAAATAAATAAATGCATAATATTTTTCTGACGTTATATGTAACATATTGAAAATGAAGGATACCAAAATAGTTTCATTTGTATTCTTTGAATATTTTGAAAGAAAAATTTTCAGAAATTGTGTTGTATTAAAAATATATTTTATATAATGTTTTATTTACCTTATATTGTTATTCATTATAATAAATTTAAAAAAAGAAGTTTTATTTTTGAAAAATGACGGTTTTAAGCTAAATAATTCAATAAAAGCTAAACTACTTTATTACAACTCAGTTATTTCATATTGTTTTTCTTTCATTTACTCTGTCCTTTAATATGTTCTCAATAAATTATCAAACATTAAATTTAAATTTGTAAATTGCATGAAAAATGTTTTACTTTTATTAAACTTTATTCAGCTTATTTAAGACTGTCGACTGTTATTTAAGACTGTCGATTTAAGACTGTCGATTTGATCATGAGAATTTTTTAGTTTTAGAAACAAGCTTATAATAGGAATGCTCTCACTTACAAACATTTATTATCGCATGAAATTCCATTTATTACATCCAATTACTACATATATTTTGCTCAATTGTGACTTTTCTGTGTTTCCTTTTTTATCTTTTGAAACATGTTAATAACACATACTCTGACAGAAATAGCTTGAATCTTATGAAATTCTCAGCTGCAATATTGCATTTTTTCGATTTCTATTGTGGTAATTGACATCTAAAAAAGTTAATTGATTTTATTTAATCAAGTGAGAAAAAAATTGAAAAATTCCAACGAAAGAGTTTTTCCTTAAAATCAACTATTATATTGCACTGTACATAATTTCTTTTCTTCAATAAATAGTATTTACAGTTCATAGATATTGCTTCAAGAAACTTTTCACTGAAACAATATTGAAATTTCGAAAAATTGACAAATGTTGTTTTTAAACTTCGATTACTTTAACCACAAAAATGTTAAGTACAAAAGAAGCTCTTGCAGTTGACGAAAAATATTTAAAACATAAAAAAATTTACTGTTCATTCAATCTCCATATTTAAATATATTGATGCATTTATAGATTAATTTAGGACATTAAAATATTTTTTCATACATTATAAAAACATTCATTTATAGCATTTATGTTAGCAAATCACCGATATATCAGTTGATAAAATTCTTCAACAGCATAACAAATATTACATTTGACATTTGAATTAGAGAAGATATGAAAATGTCTCAAAAATATCATTATATATTTAAACTGAATAATATTTATCAAAAAATTATTTATTTTTGTTAAAAAATACATTGTGTAAGCTGTATTTCATTTATCTCATTAAATAATATGCATAGCAAAATCACTTAAATATTACTAAGTGCATGTCTGTTATTTATAGAAAATTTATCATGAAAAGTAAATTTTACTGAATATATTTAATAACAAATAATTAAGCATAAAAAGTTTATTTTCATTAAAATTTCTGAAATAACATAAAATTTAAGATATATTACAAATATTTCCATTATAAAAACTTTAATTATATTCTAAATATTTTTAAAACAAATACATTTCCCATTAAAAGCTTAAAGAACCTTACATAAACTTGTTTCCTCTAATTTTTAATGGCTTATGTATTATTATCATTTAACCTTATTATGCGTTATTTTGTCTAGAAGAGGAGAGAATTATTTTTCTAAATTTTTATGTGAAATATAGAATATTTAATTAAATTTTATATAAATCTTTTTATTAGATTATTTTATATAAAATAATAAGCATCGATTATATTTTTTATAATGTCAATTGATAATAGAATATTTAATCTGGGTTTGTCAGTAATTTTACTAATGAAATTGATAATTACTTTTGGTGAAAATAGTAGGACTTTCATAAATACATTCGTCATGTTTTCGAATTGTCCTTTCAATTAAATTTTGCCTGCAAAAATATCTTCCACATAAGCATTAGTCTTTAGCTCATTATCTTCCTTTTGAAGTCTTTGAACAGTCTGAAAACTATTAGCTTTTGTAAAAAAATAATATTTTCCTATACATAAAACCATCGACTTCAGCAAAATTGAAAAGGCTTTGTTTAAGTGAATTTTGAAAGGTGTATTTTTCCATTGTCTTAAGGCAAAGAGACAAATTGAAAAATATATTCATTTCGATATTTTTATAGCACGTAAATTCCCGAGGCAGTTTCGATTGAATTCTGTAAGTGATTCAGCAGAAATACTTTTAAAGTTGCTGATTTAATTTATTATTATAGATTCCGTCCAATAAAAAAGATCTTAATGCTTGTAATTTAATTATCTTGATAAAAGTCCCATTGCAATATTAAAATAAAAATGGAATATCAGTATATAAATAGAATAATACCACCTGTTAATGAAAAATTAAACAATATTTCATCATATTAAAAATCTCACTGTGATATTTTTGCAATAAAGCAGTGAAACGTAAACAGAAATTTTAGGTGAAAGGCAGCTAGATGTTATTAGAAATCTATTTTAATAAATAAAAAAAACACAGTAAATGTGCTTAAAGCTTTTTATATATTTAAATATAACCTACACATACTAATTTAAATATATTTTACTAAAATTTTAAGCAATGCTTTTGTTATATTCAATATATAAATTGTCAAAACAAATTACATGAAACACATTATTAGAGAGAAATCATTTGTTTTAAAAGCATGCAGTAGAATAGTTTCTGTCTTACTTATAAATTTTATTTGGAAATAATATCTTTCAGATTATCTAATTATATTCCAATTTCTCGTAAATTATTCAAAGTTTAAAATAATTATCCTTTAAAAATATTTTACTGATTTGAAAATGGATAATTTTCTTCTTCTGCATGGGACTGCCAAGAAGGGAAAGGAAATAAATTTATTTATATTGCTGTTTTTTTTTTTGTAAATTATCACTTTTCTTAACAGCGACAGCAAAAATATTAAATTTTGACAGTCCCAGAAGAATAATTTAATAAATTATGAGCAAATAAATAATGCCTCTACCAATATAAAGCACATATTTAAAGTTTATAATATTAAATTTTAAAGCTAAATTATATTAGTTTTGAAATTAAAATTTCTTATTTTAACAGTGATTCGCCATATTACTAAAAATTTAATATTTATATGCGTTAATAGTATGACCTTTCTTAAAAATATTACATTATTTTAAAGTTTATAGTTAAAGAAAAATTTAAATAAATTTACGAACAAGAAATATGCAATAAATATTTTACATTTTATTTATTAAAAAAATATTGAAAAATCATGTTAAAAATTGTAGTATTATATTTTAATTCCATATCTTAAAATAATCTGGATTTCATAATTTCTAAATGTGTCAATTAAGTTTAAAATTCTAAAGAAGACAAAAAATAATTAATATTATAATATCATAAAATATTAAAAAATATAATACTCTTAGAGGAAAATTTGTAAAGTCATGAGATATATGAAACAAATGAATTTTATGAAAATTTTAATATTTATTTGTTCGTATAAAACCATCAGCAAAGAATTATTTGTATAAAGAACAATAATTTTCACTTTAATATTTTATTTAGTATTAATGCAAACAAATAAGTTAAATTGTAATATTAAATGTGTTGAATGTTCAAATTTTAGATAATGAAACTATAAAATTATATTTACGGTTCAATGAAATATTTTGTTTAAGATAAAATTGTAAATAGTTTTTTAATAATTCTATATAAATTCTAGGGAAGCAATGTTTAAATATTTTAAATTTTTATTAATTTTTTAAGTAATCCAGTTTCTATATTCAATGAAAAAATGTGTATAGTCATAACATTATAAATTTATGCATGAATATATATCAATATATAACTATTATATAGCTGATATTATATGATATCTATGAAGTGAAACTACCTATATTATCCTAAGAAAACCTAGTAAGTCTTCCCTGAAATGAAATTATTCGGAGAATAATAATGAACATATGTTTTCTCTTTTAATAAGCTGTAATCATTTTCAACAAAATAATAATTCTGAAATTCTAATTAATATTTGATAGTGACTTAAATTCCGAGGAAAATCATGTTTTATATCATAACAATTATATATATATATATAAATATATATATATATATATATATATATATATATATATATATATATATATATATATATATATATAAATATATATATATATATATATATATATATATATATATATATATATATATATATATATATATATATATAGTTAATAGTATATTTTATTTTATAAAATACAATGAATATAATGAAACAAAATACAATGAAAAATGCCAAATGGAGAATAGTACATTGAAAATATTAAATGACAAATGTAGAATATTAACTGGAAAACATTACATTTAAAAATACATTGAAAAGAATTACATTGTTTGTGGAAAAGATTATGCCTTAAGAAACCTTACTACCAATATACTTTTGTTATTTTTTATTCAAATTTCTAAGGACGGGAAATAAAGGATGGTCAAGGGGCATAGGAATATTTGTGACCTTTACATTCAAGATGAGATGAGTCAACGAAAAGATGGATGATTAGTCATTTAGCAAATACCTTCCTCAGTTAAATTTATTTCTTTAAATATCCCCAACCGTTATCCGACCATTGTCTTATAAAATACGTAAATAAAGTAATACTTAAAGGTAGTAATAATAAATGAACAAGTTATGAGTAAGCTAGTAATAAGAGAAACAATGAGTAAGTTAGTAATAATAAATGAACAAATATTTTATTTCCTTTCTTTAACTGTAACAATATGTTAATGACTTACATATGAAGAATCTTTCATAAGAAAGTATGAATCTATCAATTATTTATTTATTTACATAATTATAAACATAAAATAAAGAAATTAATATGTTTCATTAATAATTTAATTTAATATCCTTTAATTTGAATTGAGCTTTTCTAATTCTATTAACAATCCTCGATCGCGAAACATTTATTTTTCATATAAATGCTACACATTATATATTTAAGAGAATCATCTTGTTTTAAGAAAATCCTTCTGTTTACATTTATTTTATTCTTCTTCAAGTCTTCTATTTGAAAACAAATTAATACAACGTGATTCTACTTATTGTTTAAAAAATATAAGAAGTATACTCTTGATTATGGAAAGCATGTAAATGTGCAATAATTTTGAAACAGATTTCATTAATAAACGGTTTTACATTCATTGCTTTACACAATTAGAAATGTGCTCAAAACATAAACAAACTTAGGGTCTATTTAAATTACTCTTTACCAAACATATAAAATTTTTCATGTTTATTAATTAAAATGTCCTAAATCTATTTCAAATTAATAATTACAGAAATACATTACCTGTTAAAATAAAATTTATAAAAATATTTTTTTTCGTGTACATTTCAGTGATAGCTTGAATGATAGATTATTAAAACTGATATTTCCCATAAGCTTTAACAAATAAAGATATATATTAGAAACTCTCTATCATACAATAAATGTTCAAATACATTGTTTGGATCTTTGTGTGTTAGGCTTACTGAAACTGGTTTTATTTCGTTAGATGAAATATTAAATTGGCATCCCCATTAAATATTAAATCTAACGGAACATAACCATTTTAACTCTTTGTGAATAAATACAAAGCATTGGAAACAAAAGAGTCTTAAATTATAAGAAATCAATACAATTTTAATAATTTAACTAATAGCTTCTTTCTCTGTATCTTCTTCACTTCAATTCAATATGATACTTATATGAATTAAAGTAATATAAGGATCATCTTCATACCGATTCTGTAGTGTGACATTTTAAATTTATAAAAGCTTCCCTCAACAGCAGTAGAAAAAAAGTGGGCAAACAAAGAATCGTAAAAGAGGTGTTATGGAATAGAATGAAGAAACGAATTAGGAATATAAAAATGCTTACTCTTACGTTTGTTTTATGTACCTTTGAAAATAAAAATATGAAGACATTATAGTTGATTTCATAAAAATTACATACTGTTTAATATTTATTTCCAAAATTTAAATTCAAAAAATTTAAAAATATGTATTCCATTTATTGAAATTTTTTTCTTTTAAGTTGGCTAAATTTAGTGTCAATTTTATTACCAACATTCATTCTATTAGTATCAAGATACATATTCCAAAAAACTATATCTCTTGATTGTAACAAATATTTGCATAGATATTTTGTGACAGTTATATAACGTAAAGCTTTCGTGTAGTTGAAATTTGACTCTTATTTTTCATATCAGGAATTTATGAGAGTTCCGTAAAGCAATAATTGGGATTTTTTCTTAGGAAAATCTTATTTACTGCACCTCGTTGATCTAATTTGCATGTAAATTGTTTGAGTGTCATATTTATACACAAAACACTCAAACATGTCATCTAATCGCTAATATTTTGGAATAAAGAAAA
Source organism: Latrodectus hesperus (assembly GCA_037975125.1). Lineage (NCBI taxonomy): Eukaryota > Metazoa > Arthropoda > Arachnida > Araneae > Theridiidae > Latrodectus > Latrodectus hesperus. The sequence goes on along the minus strand of JAJQOW010000014.1, from coordinate 11,023,555 downwards.
TATTGTAAATGCATCAGATTTATATTAATAAGTCATTGCATAAGCAATACTTTCACTTCTTTATTAATAATGTATTCTTTTAAAATAAGAATTCCGTACTACTTATTTTTTTTTCTAAAACTGATTTTCACGCTTTGCAAGTAAGGGAAATATAAATTACATTGTTCTTCATCATATCTTTATATAATACAAATGATTTTTATTTGAATTCAAATTCTCAAATCAATAGTTTAAGTATCTTTGGGTATACTAAACACGTGAAAATATGGCAAGAATAATATATTAGAAATCCCATAATTAATAACTTACGTAATAGCATCCAATCTCTTTTCATATTAAATTATTATTAAAAAACTAACAATAATATCGAAAAAACGACTGTATTGGTCCTTTACTTTAATTCAGTTTTCATCCAAATATCTTTTAAACTATTTAGGAGAACAAAAGCGTTGGTAAATTGTAAATAAATAAAAAACAAACATCGCAGCACACTAAATACTTTCCTAAATGTCTAAAAACAAGCTCCGTGGAAGAAGAGAAAATATTTTTTTTTTAATTTTATAATCAAAGAAGCCGACTAATGGCTGAGTGGTTAGTGCCCCTGACTCCCGTGCTGTGGGTCCCGCGTTCGAATCCTTTTTCGGTCATGGATGTTACTTTCGCTCTGTGTTTTTTTGTCCTTTTTGCTGTGATGATGTATGAATGTGGCCCACCCTATAAGCGGTCTGTGGTGGTTAATCGCGGTCAACGCAACTCCGTGACTTGGTTCACAGTTGCCCGCTGGGTAACGACAAATGAGTAGCAGTTTCTGGCCTTGTTGTGGGATAGGGTTCGTCACCCAAGTGCCCGCGTTGGAAAAAAATAATAATCAAAGAAAAATTTGCAAGCAATATAGAAAGTAAAAACATTTATTTAAATAGACAATTCTTTTAATAATAATATTCGTTTAAATACACGTGTCTCTGAATGTTTTTTGTTAACAATTGCCTACAATAACATTAAGTACTGCCTATTATTATTATCAGAAGAAATAAGTATATTTAATCATATGCTTGTGTAAAATTCAATTTGCGAAATCATCATACACGAAAAAATATTCATAAAAATAATGCATAAAAATATTAACTTTAAAAAAAAAAACAATTTTTCGACATCAATTGAAAGCTGGTTTCTTTTATAAAACTACTCCCTTAAAAATTACAGAAATTTTAAAACATATTCTACTGCTCATTTCAGAATATTATTGTTTTATAATCTTAAATGTACTTTCATACAATCTAAGGACAATTTTATTCAAATTAATAATAAATAATTCATAAAACATTTAATTTTAAAATTTATGATTTCATTGACAGGACTAAATGTCTTACGATCGTTTTCCAAATTTATGAAATAAGAATTTTAAGATTAGTGATTGCGCTTTATAAACAAAAATGTTAAGCTTGAAAGACAATTGAAAGAAATTTGTGCAATTTCTTTTAATTGTCTTTCGATTATTCAAACTAAAAATTTTTATTTTATTGAATGCAACAAAAATAAAGAAATTAGATCTATTATAACATTGAATCATTGATTATGACTTTTAATCAAGTTAATAAAACTTTGTGTTTTGAAATTTAAATATTTTCATGGATACTCATTGTAATTAAGATATTCTAATATTCCTTGATATAGTCAAAAGTCCGATGTACAATTAGTACATTTTTTCCATAATGGTTATATAAAAATTTTACAATTTAATATAAATATTTCCAAAATTATATATTTGAATATATTATTATTATTTTAACATTATTATTATTATTATTATTCAAATTTATTCTATAAAAATACTTACAGAAAAAAGCAACAAAACGAAGAAACATGATTATGGCAATTGGAATAAGCATACAAACATTAACTCATACAATTCAAACAGAAAAAAATCGAATATTTCTCTTCATTTTTATAGCTTTCAAAGGATTTATCTCAAAATATTGCAGAGTATTTTAAATAATTCCAAATGTCTGACTGAGATAAAGTGTATTTTTTATAAATTTATAAAACAATTAAATTTTTACTCTCCAGTATTTTAATGTTTCACTCTAGTAAATAATGTAATAATCAAATGTTCAAAAGTTTTTCTTTAAAACTTTTATGATCTCATATGAAGTATATCTATATAAACTCAGAGACTTTGACATTTTATACAATCCATTTTAGCGTTTCATTTCGGAAGTAAACATCAGAAAACTGGTTTTGTTAATTTTTGGCAAAGATGGCAAAAACACAAGAATACTTACCTTTCAGTGAATATTACATTTCTGGCGTAATGCAATTGTTACAGTTTAAAAGCGATTGGTTTTCAGTTCAAGATTAAAACTTAAAATATGTGTGAAACAGTTGTATTTCTACAATAGATGGCTTCGATGTCTTTATTTTAAGTGATTAAATGGTTAAAATACATATAAAATGAATGTTTTAATTTTTGATGATTTTTTTCGTCATAATACAAAGTAGTTTAATTTTGTAAAAAATAAATAAAAATATGATAACAAATATGTTTAAAATTATTTTTCATTACGCATTTTCAATTTACGTACATTATCATCAAATTGAATCTATAAAGTTTGATTAAATGTTGATTGTAAAATTATAGTTCTGTTATTCCTGATTCAGAAATATAATTTCTAGTTTTGATGAAGTTTCCCAAAACCAAAGATTTTTATTTTAAACCAAACAGAGATAGCAGGTTTACTATGAAAACTTAACTGGAAACTAAATTACTAACAAAAACAAAAATATCACCACAATAAGCAAAATATAGATGTCACTTATTCTGTAAGAAATTTTAAAAAATTTTTGAAAAACCTTTGACTTTGCCAAATACAAAAACTCAGAGCTCATTGAAAGAGAGTTACCTTTGAATATCTATTAATGATAAGTCTGTTCAGATAATATTAGTAGAATCATCACAAGTATTGACAACTATTTGTGCGATGTCGTAAATTGAAAGACTGGTAGTTGGTACTAACTACATATGTTGACCATTCACCATAAACTAGTTAAAGGAACTGGGTTTGTCCTGAAATGTGAGGCTCGTAAGAACAAAAAGAAATTTAAAACTCTCCACAATAAGTCTGAGAAAACAACAAGGATAAGCAATCATTACTTTGTAAAAAAAACTGCGCATCCTCATATCCACGTAAATATTTTTAACACAAATTAAAGCTCACACAAAATTCAACGTCAGCAGCTCTGCTTGATGTTTGTAAACTTCCAACTAGACTTTAAATATTGGAAAATCGCTTTACGGGGCTCAGAAATATGCTACTCTCCTTCCAGAGTAAGAGGTGTGCTTGTGATGGAGGTGAATGTTTTTCAACTAAAACTACCAAGTAAATTAATGTCTGCGAGTGTAAAATGTTTTTGTGGTATAAGTTGATAAGTTTGTTTATTATTCATGGAAAATTGTAAACACCATTATCAAGTCAATCAATTAGGATAATATAGTTATTTCTATGTTTTAGCCATTGCTCCAAAATGGGAAATATTTTATTCTTCAGTATAGCAAAGCGTCAGGTTATGAAGCATTATTTATAGGGCAGTGATATTACCTAACGGAGGAATAAAATTTTCCGTTATGTAATACCACTGCCCTATAAACAAGCTCAGTTGACTCAGGAAAATGGGCTTAAATAGTAGGCATTAAAACCACATTGCAAATGCTCTCAGAGAAGTTGCAAGAATATTTGCAGTTCGTAGAGGATCTTTCCCTAACTAAAACATGTACTCTTACATTTATACAACTCATTATTGTAGGTCAATGTATATTTATATTGTGTACTAAATCTTTTTAACTATTTTTCTTGGCTTTTTACATGTTAGCATTCATATTTTCATCGTAAATTTTTTATTTTAATATTTACATGTGACCATCCAGCCTCACCGAAACATATTCTGGATTGCGTTGGACTTTTCCAGGAGGATTTATCCTCAGATCCCTTGCCAGTCATCGACTTTCTGACTGTCAACAGTTTCTTGGAATTGATCTGACAAATGTCAGATCTTTCAAGAGGATAAGCCACACACGCATTGTTCTAAAGACAATATCTTTGGTGATTTATTTAATTTCCGCTTATACTTTAACTTTAAAATTTTAAAGAAAACTATTTTTTACTTTTAAAACTTATAATTGTATTTGATAATTCTTAAAAATTATAATGCGCTTTAAATAAATCTTCTTTTATATTCCGAGGAAAAATGACATTTCATTGAATATTTCTTTTAAACGAAGTATACCTTACAGAAACATTCTTAAGCACATTTCTAAATTTAAGTTTATCTAATTCCGTAACAAGGTAAGATTTCCTCCATTTATCATTATATTTATAAATGCTTCGTAAGGATTTTTAAAATTTTTAAAAGGTATAACATTTATTTCAAACATTCCATTCAAAGAAGTATTAAAGTAAACAATAAATGATTTCATATTTCCTGACAATGGGACAATGGTCAAAAAGTAAATACTTTGAGAATCAAATAATTGATTTGCATCAATGAAAATTAAATATTTATATCAAGGATTTTATAATAAAATGACAACAACCTCAAAATCATGTAGCAGTAATCAAATTATATCTCTCAATCAATAGATTTTAATGAATATGTTCATTAGAAACTATTATTCTGCCGGTATTTAAAATGTTGGTTTTGCAGCCAAGTTGAATCAATCATGTTGGCTCATCTCATTTTTAATAAAACATATTTTTCTCTTTAAATTAATTTTTTTATTTATATTTACTTAGTATTTTCGCAATACATAAATTTTTGAAATATTTCAATATTTTCAACACATTTAAAACTCTGTTCTTATTATTTGTATAAATTACATTTTTAAATAAAATTTTCATTTTCTGGATTTTAATTGAAAAATTGCTTAATTTGAAAACAAATATCTTTATCAAAAATTACTTAGCCACAATAGAAAACACAGTTTTTTAAAAACTATTTAATTTAATAATTTGTAAACATTATTTCTTACAAATATTATTAGAAATATCATAAGATTTCGATTTTTAAATTATTTTAAACAAATATTATTAAGTATTATGATGCAGTAATTGCATTCAATATTACGATACAATAATTGTATTCAAAATACGTTTAGTATATTGTCACTTTCATCAAATTTGAACAAAATATTATTGCATGCTTTTTTGCAATTTCATTTGAAAATCATTTCTGTGTAATATTCAATTCTTTTTATTTATTTACTGTATAAAAAAACTTAGCATTACTCAATAAAAATTTTAAGCCTTGGTTTTAATTCTAGGTGATGTAAAAACTCAAATATCATAATGTTTTTATTATTGGTTACCAATGCATAATCGTAATCTAAGTTATATATCTATTTTCCAAATTCCTATGTTATAGTTTAATTCAGATTAATATCATATGTAAGTTTAAGTTCTTCTTATTTTTTCAATAATCTTGTAGAAAAATACTAAAAATCTCCATCTTAAACGTATATGATAAAACTGACTCCTAAAACTTGTTCCTTGATGATTTTGGAAATCATCAATATTATGTATTATTTTATTTTCAAAAATTATTCTGTTTTATATTTATTTTGTGAAACAACAGAAAACGTACTAGAAAAGTGTAATAGTAATATTCTTCTAAAACATAGTTCTAGCAAATATTGACTGATTTATTATGTGCTTAATAGAAAGCAATATTTATAACTGCATAGATAATAAAAGGAATCACTTTTTTAAATATGAGTTAAAATTTCACGTTTTCAGAAATATCTCTTTAATAAAACGATAATATCAAAAAAACAATTTAAAATCTTAGAAATATTTGCAATAAGTTATTGAAGCTTAATATCGACAAATCCATATTGAGTGTCTGAGCGTGTATATGATTTGCAAATATGAAATATAAAAAAACTAAGAGTTTGAGTATAATTTTATTGTAATCTTCGATGCTCTAAAATCATTTAAAATCTTATTATATTGTTTTACGGTGACAAACTATAATATGATTTCCAAATGATTAGATAAAAAAATAAATAATTGTTGGAAAATAAATTTCTGAATGAATTTCAGTAAAAGAGTGATTTTAACAAATTTTTAGTAGTTTTATTAATTATTGAGGTTATTGCAGTTGTTTGGAAAGAAGCATTTCATAATATTTATTTTATGAATAAAAGCCACTATTATAATAAGAATTAATGCAAAATATAATAATTTATTAAATTCTTTCTTAAATGAAACAAAATATAATGAGTAGAAATCGAATGTTTTTAACTACTGCATGAATATAATTTTAAAAAAAACCTTCTTCATAAAAAAACTAATCAATATTTCATGTATCACAAATATCCTTTACAAAGAAGACCATTTTTTTATGACAGATTTCCATACTTAGGTTATCATTTAATAAATGTGAACAAGAAATTCAAAATACATACATTTAATAATTATTTAAAATTACAAATTTTCCAACTGCTTGTCACAACTGACGATGCTAACTTCCTAATGCATCGTCATAAATATTTTCAATATTTATGGCGATGAAAGATTTATTCAAAGGCAATATATAAATGTTAGTTTTAATGACAGTTTATGCAAGAACTTAAATTTTTGACATTAGACCTAAGGATTAATATTGAAAAATATAGAATGTCAGAAAAAATAAATATATACTTTATTTCACATAAGAAAATTAAGATATAAAAAATATTATAAAAACTAAAACATGCATTTTACATTGAGTATACAAAGCAAAATAATGATTAATAATATAAAAAAACTTTTATTGATATTAATTTATTAATTTTACTGAAAATGATTAATGAATGTCAAAAAAGTAATCTTCTAAAGTGCATCCTCTTAGAAAATAATTTTTCAACTTCAAACTCTTCAGATATTTTTTGTTTATTTTGCTATGATAAACACAAAAAGAAACTTCATAATTAATTTCATTTTTTTATATTATAAAAAAGAAGATTAAACGTGTATTTTTTTGTAAAGTGGCCTTAAATTTTGACCCTCTTGGTGAAAAAATATTCTACAGTAAGTTTATATAATTTAAGAGTTTTCTTTTTAAAAACAATTCTAAATTAGTTTGGTATCAATAAGAATATGATATCTCTTTAATTAAGGAATTATTTTGTACTCTAAAAGAAGACCGCAAGTATTCTTCTAAAACCGAGAGCCTCAAAAAACAAATTTTTGTATTTTATTATTTACAAGTGTATTCTTATATTTTAATTTAGGAATATAAATTGTTTCAGAGTACTGCGAAGATATGGTTCTCAATTTTCTTTAATTATTTTAGGTATTCATCGGAATAATTGGGTAAATTTTGTGTCAAATTAATCGTTTATTTAAAACTCCGCTTGAAATTTTGATTACTATAATATTCTCTTTTCCTGTTTAATATTAGAAATTTATTTTAAGAAATACCAACTGATGGCTGAGTGGTTAGCGCTCTAGGCTCCTAAGCTCTGGGTCCAGGGTTTAAGTTCCTGTTCGGGCAAAGATGTTACTTTCTTTCTCTCCTTTCTTCTGTGATGATGTATGAATGTGGCCCAGCCTATAAGAGGGTTTGTGGTGGTATGGTGTGGGCAACGCTACTCACCTCCGTGACTTGGTTCTCAAGTGATCCTTAAAGACTGTCAAATGAGTAACAGTTTCTGGCCTTGTTGTGGCATAAGGTTCGTCACCGAAGTGCCCAACGTTTTAAAAAAATTCAGAAGCTATAATTTGATTTGTTGCGAATACTGCAAAATAGATCATTGTCGTTCTAAAAAACAAAATATAATTGGAAATAAATACACAAAATCACTTTTCAAAACTGCCTCATTTAGGAAATAAAAAATAGCGTGTGTGTTACCGCTAAATGTATCACTCTGTTGCTGTAGTTTCCGATCCCTTAGAGAATGCCCAGCAAAGCTAGACAATCTTCACGAATTCACAAATATACACAAAAGGTCTAAAAACAATAAAAAGGATGTTACCGGACTTTGTCTTTTTTAAAATCCGAGGAAATTGCCAGGGTATGTGTCATCCCGATATGAATAGCATTCAGGATAAGCGCATATACTGCTACCTACAAAATATCAAAAATAAATAACATTTTATCTTAAAAAAAATTTTGAATGGAAGAAAAATGCTTAATGCTTCGAAAAATTAATCTATCGTTAACATTATAACTCAAAACATTATTGATAACTACAAGAGTTTTTTAGTATATATTTTATATGGGCTGACCGATGGCTGAGTGGTTAGCACTCCTGTCTCCTGAGCTTTGGTTCCCGGTTTCGAGCATGGGTGTTACTTTCTTTCTCTGTTCTCTCTGTGTTTCTCTGTCCTTTCTTCTGTCATGATGAATGAATGTGGTCCACCCTATAAACGGGTTTGTGGTATGGTGCTGGCAACACTACTCGCCTCCATGACTTGGTTCACTGGTGCACGCTGGGTAATGACATATGAGCAGCAGTTTCTGGTCTTGTTTTGGCATAGGGTTCGTAACCCAAGTACCCGCCTTTATAAAAAAAGTTTATTTTATATGCTAAATATAATAAATAAACGGAACTAAAAGCGTTTACGTACTTCAAATAGCGTTTTACTCAAAATAAATTAAACATGAAATATTATTGTGTAACATACAAAACTCATATAAAATAACTGCATTTTTATTTTTATTTTCCCTTTAATTTATTTTACGATGCCTATTCATTGTGTAAAATCATTGCAACTACTAGAGTTTTATTTATTTTGTTAAAAATTTCACAAATAAATATTACCAAAAGGAAACCTCAAATAAGACATTTTAAGTACTTTTGTATGCTTACTGAAAATTTACTCTCCATATTTTTTTTACTTCTTTTAGGCTTTGAAAAACAAAAAGTTTGAAACAAATGCCTTTTTATAAAAAAAAAGTACTATCAAAGATAACTAATGATTTAAATAATTGCTTTACTATCCTTAGACTCTAAATTTTAAATAAATCACCAGATACATGTAAATTTTAAAGAACGTGAACTTTATATGCTTTGATACAATCACTTGATATATTAATTTTAAAAGAAATAGGTAAAAAACTTTTTGACTCTAATCAAAACTGTGAAGAATTAATTTTAAAAATTTCAATGAATTCTAAAAATTAAAAAATTAAAAAATTTTCCCGATATTATGTTTTTAGTTGAAACAAAGCAATATTTCTTTTTGTATAATCTGCATACTTATGTACATATAAAAATGATTCAAATTACATTTTCTTGTATTATAACTTAGAATAAACCTGCATATTTATATTTAATTATAAATATGTAGTTTCATTCCAAGTTTAATGCAATTTCATCCACGTAACATTTAAGTGAGAGAAAATTCCCTTCGCGTAAGTATTTTAATTTGGTTTAAACTAATTTGCATAACGTTCCTGTTTCTACTATGATTGTACTGAAAATCACGAAATGTTGCTCATCACCTCAAAAATTTTTAATTTTATTGAATAAAATAGTACCCAACTTTAAACCTGCACTTTAATCAAATTCTTCAAGTATCGATATAGTAAAAAGAAATTAGCCTTAAAAATTTCCAGATAACGATCGTAGTATACCATTTCCGCCATCTTTCAACCAAAGAGAATCAAGCCTATAACCTTTCCGATCAAGTCGTGGAAGGCTAAAATTAAATTCCCTACTTTAGACAAAAAAGTTATTCGTTTACTGTGTGTGTGTGTTTGTGCATTAAATAATTGATATTTGCTTTGAAATAATTCTTGTAATGACAGCACAATTGTATTTTTACTGTGCATTTATATCCAAATTGGAAATTCACCTAAACTATATCATTTGTAGTTTTTCTTTTATATAAAAAAAATTTCTTTGCAATATTTTCACACACTATAAAATTTTCAGGATATTCATGCCTTATGTATATGTGTTGCAATTGAAATAACAGAGATTTTTCATAGAAAAATCAGACACACACAAACAAACAATCCATGCAAACAGAAATACAAACCTCTTCAGTTGCATAATATTTGATACGATGAACTTGGGTCTTCTTATTTAGAAATTGCAAATTACTTCATTTAAGCAACAGGAGACTTCATAGGTTTTTATTTTAGAACCTTTAAAATTTATACAATTAAAGAAATTAAGATTAAAAAATATAGCAAGTTTTATTCAAGCAAGTTTAAAAAAATATAGTAACGTAAATATTTAATGATTTCACAAATACGTGGACAACAATTAACATTGTACATCAATTTTTATTCATTTTGTATCGAATTCACTTCTTTGTTTACATTATTTCATTAGAAGACATTTGATCCATAGGAATGTGATTTTTTATGGTACGCCGGCAGTAACTAATCATTAAAGCATCGTAAGCACTAACATTTTATTTATAACGTATTTGAGTCAAATATTTCAATTTCAATATTGAGAATCTCAAATAAATTTTTTTTAAAAATTCTGAAAATATATATATATATATATATATATATATATATATATATATATATATATATATATATATATATATATAGGGGGCCCGGGTTCGAATCCCGGTTCAGTAATGGATGTTACTTTCTTTCTCTGTTCTTTCTGTGTTTCTCTGTCATTTCTTCTGTGATGATGTATGAATGTGAAACACCCTGTAAACGGGTTTGTGGTGGTATGGCGCGGGCAACGCTTCTAGCCTCTGTGACTTGGTTCACAGGCACCCGCTTGGTAACGACAAGTGAGTATCAGTTTCTGGCCTTGTTGCAGCATAAAATTCGTCACCCAAGTGCCCATCGTTGGAATATATATATATATATATATATATATATATATATATATATATATATATATATAGGGGGCCCGGGTTCGAATCCCGGTTCAGTAATGGATGTTACTTTCTTTCTCTGTTCTTTCTGTGTTTCTCTGTCATTTCTTCTGTGATGATGTATGAATGTGAAACACCCTGTAAACGGGTTTGTGGTGGTATGGCGCGGGCAACGCTTCTAGCCTCTGTGACTTGGTTCACAGGCACCCGCTTGGTAACGACAAGTGAGTATCAGTTTCTGGCCTTGTTGCAGCATAAAATTCGTCACCCAAGTGCCCACCGTTGGAATATATATATATATATATATATATATATATATATATATATATATATATATATATATATATATATATATATATATATATATATATATATATACACTGCTGGACAATTGCTAAGGATGGATCACAAATTGCAATGTAGCATAATTTTAAGCGAGACATGAGACCTAGTAGGATAAAATATAGCTGCCACACTGTTCAGACATTGGAATAAAGAATATTTATTGTTCTGGAAAGTACAAAAGCTATGAAACATCTGAAAGAAAAGAAAATGTTCATTTGATACTGCCTACTGAAAAATGGAACAATGCATCAAAAAGTCAGCAGGCACCTTGAAGAAAGGTATCAGTATGGGATATGTCCACCGTGCAGTGTGATGCAACATTCCACACGTCGTATCATACTTTGAACAACATTTTCCAGCAGCTGTTGAGGCAATTAATCACATTCCTCTGGGAGTGCACGGATGAGGGTGTTCTTGTTTGTCAGAGGATAGTTTCGACCAGCAACTTGCCTCCCCAAAGCATCCCACGCATTTTCAATGGGGTTTAGATAGATCTGGAGAACGTGATGGCCATACGAGGCGTTGAATACCTTCGCTGTCTAGACAATCCTGAACAGCGAGTGTTCTATGACATGTTGAGTTGTCATCCATAAAAACAAATTTATCACCGACAGCACCACGGAAAAGACGAACATGAGGAAGTAGAACTTCATTAATGTATCGTTGGCCCGTCATAATCCCATTCGCAACCACATGTAGAGGCGTGCGGCCATTGATCATGATGACGGCCCACACCATGACACTGCATGTCGGATATCAGTCCCTTTCCTGGATATTTTCTGGAAGATAAGCAGTACCACTCTCGCGCCAGATTGGCGTCTACAATCCGATGACAGACTGAACCTACTCTCATCTGAGAATAGTACGCATGCCCAGTCCTGTTCAGTCCATTTGCGATGCTCACGACACCATTGCAAACGGGCAGTATGGTGCTGTCTGGTCAAAATGACACACACAACAGGTCTGCGGGCGTATAGTCCTCCTCCCCTCAAACGCCTGGCAACAGTTCTTCGGGAGATCTGCTTTACTGAGGCAGCAAGAAACTGATTTGCCACCTGTTGAGCTGTGGTGCGCCTGTTCGTTTTTGCTGATAGGACGATATATCTGTCTTCTGCAGGCGTCATACTTCTAACACGACCTCCCGCGTGCCGCCGACTACACATTCCAGTAGTTTTAAAGGACTTCCACAGCCGTGAAACAACACTGTGAGCGATGTCGAACTCCCTAGCAACATCTGTTATTTTTCGCCCTTCTTCGATCTTTCCAATAATTCGACCACGAATAAAATCACCTAAGTGATGTCGGGAAGACACGCCAAAAATTTCAAGTTCGTCTATTAAATCTTTCCTGTAAGACTTTGACTTTGAACAACAACTATCCACAAGCGTCAAAACCTTTAAAGCTCTTATGAACGCTATCACGTGATGAACAGACGGGGAAAAAAATTTGCATACGCAAACTTCTTTTTAATATATCCCGCACTCATTCTAATTTTCCACATTTTGCTCCCTTTCATATTATGGTTGCTATGAATGATAGTGTTATCATCCGTCTTTAGCAATTGTCCAGCAGTGTACATATATATATATATATGTGTGTGTGTGTGTATATATATATATATATGTGCATACATACTATATATATATATATATATATATATATATATATATATATATATATATATATATATATATATATATATATATATATATATATATATGTATGTATGTATGTATGTATATATGTATGTATGTATATATGTATATTAATAATAATTACAAATGTAATTAATTATTTATGTGAAATTTATGTGAAAATAAAACTAAATATTTTATTAAAATATTCTAAATAGTAGTTTAAATTTTAATGTTTTTTTAAAAATTAATACAAATATCGAATTATTTTCAAACATTCAATCTCAATATATAAGTATTCTTTTGTTTTTTTATTTTCTATTAAACTGTATACCAACAAAAATTTAACATTTAAACTCTTATTCATTGTAATGACTTGAATAATTTGGCAACGTAATTTTAATAACGTACTTACGAATTTCAGCTTATTTCACAAACGATGTTGGAAAATTTTTAATTCATAAATATTAATGAGGTTTTACAAAATATTCAAACCGTTTTAATGACTGATAATAAAATATTAGTGAATATATTCCTGAACAAAGTTAAGTACAAAACATTAAATTTTCTAAGCAATTTCAAAGTTTAAAACCTTTTCTGATGTTTTAATCCTTGTAAAGCCCGCATATAGAATATATATTATTGTAAAAATTTATGCTTACTATGCAAGATAAATAATTTTATGCTTTGAATATATGCGTAAGCATTTTATTTGCTAATTTATATATCCTTCTTTATGATTATAATAAAAACGTGATTTAGAGTAAAAAGTCTTATTAACAAAAAATATGAGACAATCATAAAACAATGTTAAAATATTAATCGGAAAACTTTTATTCTTGCACTAAAATATATCTGCCTTTTTATTTTGCTTTTGTATTACGTATAAGACCTTGTTATGCATCTTATTTTTATGAGACTTATTTAGAATGCGAAACTATAGTGGGATCAAAATTCCTACATTTATCCCCAGGTAGATTCTTAAATGAATTTTGTATTCAAAGTTTAACATTTGGAGCTTCTTAAAATATTTCGTGCATAAAAGAATTACGGAAATAGATTTTACTTAAAACTTTTCCTCGTACTTTTTCGTAAAAATTATAGTGATTTTATTAACATTTATAAGGAGGGGACGCTAATAATTGTGTAATGTATATCATTAAGTTATTATATTTTCTTTAAAACATCAATAACACTGTTCTTATCATAAAATTCATGTTACTATTTAGTAAATATTCTTCTTTATTCCATACTAGTTTAATTTATAGCAGTCAGTCTTAAATGTACAATAATACGGAAAGCTAAATTTACCAATAGTAAGGTCGTATATGAACCTTACATTTTTGGGATATTATGAATTTTTCAATGATTGCGATGCTTTAAGAATAAATGCTGCATTTATCTGATCTAACATTTGAAACAATATTTTAAATTAAAAATGCATGAACTAACATAAATATTTTGGTATTCAATATAATAGACTTTCGCCGAGCAATGGTTGAGTGATTAGCGTTCCTGACTTCTTAGCTGTGGATCCCAGGTTCGAATCTCGGTACGGGCATGAATGTTACTTTCTTTCCCTGTTCTCTTTGTGATTCTCTGCCCTTTCTCCTGTGATAATGCATGAATGTGGCCCACCCTATAAATGGGTTTGTGGTAGTATGGCGCGGGCAACGCTACTCACCTCCGTGACTTGGTTCACAGGGTAACGACAAATGAGTAGCAGTTTCTGGCCTTGTTGTGGCATAGGGTTCGTCAACCAAAAATCCACCGTTGGAAAAATAAAAGATTTTCTTATTTATTTTATTGTATATTATTATTTATTTTTATTTTTTAAATATTATTTAAATTATTAAATTTATTTGTTTAATAATTTAAATAATTTTAAATATTAATGTTTACAAATAATAATAAATAAGTATTTATTATTATTATTTAAGAATTAAAAACACTGGGATATTCCATGAATACCAAATATAAGTTATGAATTGCAATACGTTGCATGCAATATTATATGAATTATAATTTGAAGAAAAAGTTTATGGATGCAAAAGATGAAGCTATTAATGTATAAGATAGGTGTAAGAAAATCTAGTTTCTTACGCATAGAGTTAATAAATAAAAAATCTAAATATTAAAAAAAAAATTACACATTGAGAAAATAAGGTTGCTTCTTTAATTTTTTTATTTTGCAAGTTTTTTGCTTTTTATTGATAAAGTGTTAGGTATTTTATAATGTCTTAATTTCAAATTATTAAAAAAAATGTTGAGAACATCTAAAGGAAAGCAAGGTTATTTAACACAATTGTTCCACGTTTTTGAAACTACATAGTTCTGCTCTTTATAATTTATAAAATGCTGCAATAGAAATAAATTTTATAAATTTCAGAAGTAGACTGTGAGGAGGAATTACATTTACCAATATATAAAATTTTTGTGGGTTAAACGTAAAAATAGACTATTTAAAATGATATATATCTAAACTTTTTTGATTTTATTAATAAATTCTTCATTTAAAACTCCAAAGTTGAATAAGGCAATAACTGTTTATGTTATGATTTCATGAAACATTAATATATTTACCAATAAAATCAAATGTGTCATAAAATATGCTGTAGGAAGACATATTTAAAAAAGTTACATAAAAAAAGACTTGAAATATGTAAAATTTTTATAATATGTAAAACGCAGGCATATATTTAATCAATAGAAGTATATAATATTGTAATTTATTTACTTAAAGATTTGAACTGATTAGTACTTATTTTATGCCAGTTTATCAAATAGATCAATGAAAATATAATATAAGTATACAAACAAATTTTAAAAATGTATATTATTAAAATATTTCACCAGGAACCGAAATAAAACTATAAATACGTGCTTGTTAAATGTGTGGAATCGAAAGTCCTGTGGTCGATCGTTGAGCAGTTACCATGGGTGTAATGGTCTGGGGAAAACTTCCTTTCCCTCCTGATCAATGTCAAAATTGAGGATATATATCCTCTGGTGGTGCCATCTAACGGAGGAGTTTAGAACAAAGTCGTACCTTCACCTTCACGGTGCTCTGATTAAATGAAAGACACACCCTAATGACTTAAATTCGCATAGCCAACTGCAAAGCTAACTTGGCTTGTCCAAGTGTCATAAGTAACAACAATAAAACTATGAAAACTCTACAGAATCTGCATACCCTTGCACTAAAATATGTTAATTTATATTGAAAATTATCATTTGCGTTCAAAATTTCGGATTTTATATTTCGCAGAAAAATCATGTATTTTTTAAACTTTAACCATCTTAATTTAAAACCCAAATGATTTGGAAAATTCCCTAAAATAATCTTGAAAGTCAAAAATGAATTACAATTGTTAAATAAGACAATATAATAATCGAACAACTAAATATACAGTTTATCATTAAACTGTTGAATTTACAGTATCAGCTGGTATATATGAATTATAGTATATTCATTTGAGTAATAAGCTTTTAAAGAGGTGTTAATTGTATTAAAAAATCAATTTTAATAGTTTGAAAACTTTTAAACATTCAAACATTATGATAGAGATTTTTTCAAGTAGTTTAAAATGCATTTTTAATATTTTTTCACTATCTATTTTAACAATTTAATATGTAATTTTTTCCATTACTCATCAGTAAGCAAATCAGTCAATAAATTTATATACTAAATTTAAAATACATTAAAATGATGTATTTTATATTTTAAAATATTTTATTTTTAGTACTCAGATAAAATACTCTTGTAAAGGATTTTACTATTGACATTTTAGTAAATTTATACATGCAACATTATATAGTTTATAATCTATATTTATGTAATATTTCAAAGTTTCATTTTACTATGCGAATTATATTTACTCTGTAAGCATAAATATCAAATTGCATTTTCAATCATATCTTTATTATTTATTTTCTTGGACCTAAATTACTTTATTATTTTGCAAAATGAAACTTGTTTTGTACATTTGTCGCGGTAGTTATATCACAAAATAAATGCTTCATGTTTTTAATATTGCTAAAATTCAAAGCTTTGGGACAATTTTTCTTTTTTACTGCAAATGAATAAAAAACAAAAACAATTCCCTTTCTATTATCCTGGTTGTAACTTCATTTGACAGAAACCTTTGAAAGAATTTAGTGAAACAAAAAAAGAAATAGTAAAAAAAACATCCAATCTATTTTTAACATTCCATGTCAGAAAGTATAAGTTGTTATGCTACATACCTTCATGATTTTATTCTTTTATATTTAAAAATGAGTGAAATGATATTTTATTTTAAATTATACACCATTGATACCCAGTGTTTTTTATTAAACAACTTATTAACACAACATATAAATAATTAACTATATAAAATATTTCCCTGAAACTAATTTCATTCTTTCAAAATTATTTATAAATTTATTTTAAAAAATTGAAGTAATTTTTGTTTTTTTTATTATTTTTACGAAAATATTATTTTTGCTTCTGAAAAGACTTCGTTTGCTATCTATAGCTTCCTTTCCAATAGGTTTTGAAGAATGATGGCATATTTTGAAGATTTATATATAAATATATTGTGTTATTTAACTTTGAATTATTTTTAACATGTTCCTACACTAAAATATAAATTTTTGTTACTACAATATGTTAAGAAAACATTGAAGTTAAATAATATCATAAGTTATATAATATAAAAAAATATATTTTATGCTAACAATGTTATAAAAGTTTTAAAATTTGCTTACAACATTAAAGAAAATTTAAAATACAGTATACTATGATACTCTACGTACCATTGTTTTTAAAAATTGGCACAATATTATTTTATTTTTTACTATAAAATTTAATTCATTATTAATGGCCATTACATGTGGGAAAATTAAATAATTTAAATGCAAGCATTTTTAAAATAAGTACGAAGTTATTAATGATATTTTAATTTTTGATTCTTTTAATACTTCATGCAAGGTCATTTTAATTTTTAGACATTTCTTCTTATAAATGAAATACTTTAAACTATTGCCTTGCAGAAAAAATGCATATTTTGAAGTGAACTTCAATTTTACTTATATTCATTATTGTTAAAAATTGCAAAAGAGATATTTTGTTATGCATTTTTTCCTTCATTTTATTGTTTTTTACTGTTTTGAAAGAGATAATAAAAAGTTGATTAATGTGTATTTCTTAAAATATTCTAAGAAAAGCGAATTATTGCATGAAATATTTAAATGAGGAAACTTTTATCCTCTTTCATTTTCTTCTTTACAAATACTTAGTTTTTGAAATGAAATAGTTTCTCTTATAATGTACTAAAAAGAGATTCATAATTTATTTTGTTTCGCATTCTTTACTTTTTGAGTCTGGTAAGGATATTAATTGTTAAAAATGACATATAGTTAAGTTAAAAACACACATAATTTAAAAGTATTCTTTTCTGATATCAACAAATTATTTTCATTGTTTAATGCTTAATTATCTGTTATAATTATACAATTAATTAATTATCTGTTATTATTACATATAATCATAATATGTTTCTTGTTGATTGTTTTTATATATTACTTATTTTATTTTATTGCACCAGTTTAATATAGGCAAGTCAAATATTACATGTTTACACAATTAGTTTAGATTTCATACTTAACTCTGATATATTTTTTTTGCTTAACTTTGATTGAATGCATAAAGTATACTTCTTATTATTATCATACACGTTTTAAACTTTACAATGTAAACATCTTTAAAGCATGCTGGCTGATGGTTGAGTGGTTATCGTTTCTAAATCTTAAATCCTTAGTCCCTGGTTCAAATCCCGATATGGTCATGGGTGTTTGATTAAATTCATAATCATTTTTAATCACTGCATGCATGAAATCCTTCCTGTGTTTTTTGTCCTTTCTCCAGAGATGATGAATGAATGTCTGCCACCCTATCAATGGGATCGTGATAGTGTGACGTTGGGTAATTCTACTCACCTCGGTACAGCTGCCGTATATTCCATGATTCCTAATTCTAAGATTAACGTTTTTTTGGCGGATTTTTTCTTATGTATCTGGCAACCTCGTTTTTATAACGTCATACATATGGGGACTTATAAGAATTATGCAGAAAATTATATTTTGGAAACCCTAATATTTACGTCATCGCGCACGTTACGATATGTCATCTTGGCAACATTTCTTCATCGTCAAAAAATTCAAAATTCGGAATCATGGATTATACGGTACCTGTGCCCTCACATTCGTTACTTGTTTCAAGTTGCCCTCTAAATAACGATAAATGGAGGAGGGCATTTTTAGCCTTGTTGTGGCAAACCACCCTCTCAATGCTCCCCGTCGATAAAAGAAAATACTGAAGACATAGGATTTCTCTAAGACTTTTTTAAATATTCCACGCAAATTGCTTGCTAGAAACATTTTAACTTTCAATACATAATGAATTCAGATTTCTTCAATTATCCACGTCAAAATATGTAGTATTTATTGACAGTTGATTTACCTCTACTTTTTCCCATTTATATGCAGTTCAAGTAGAAATGCTTTTAATATGCAAATTGCAGTATTCAGTTAATGTAAAAAAATCCAAAAAATTCGCAAATGCCTACAGCATGACAAGTGAACATTCAGAAAACAAAAATGTAACCGAAATATTCTAATGTTCAACAATAACTATGGTGTTCCTTTTCTAAAATCATATTCTTATCTAGGATATAGTCAACCTATTAAATAGCATTTAATTCCTTTTATAATTCATCTATGAGTACATTTTACTTAAATGTATTTTGTATTCACCATAGCTATTATATATTTCAAAAAAGCACTATCTTTCCTTATAATACTCTTTTTTCAATGAAGTGTGCTGAACACTATCAATTAAACTTGAAGTATTGATAACAGGTTTGCAACAATGCGTTATTTGAGAATAACATCTGTTATTTTGGTTCATCAATCATGAATCATAGTTTCTTTGTCTTTAATAAAACGAATAATTGACAACAGGGAAAACTTTTTATCCCACTTGTCTCCTTAAAATATAAGTATGAATTTTGAATTTTCAGTCTAAGTAATGCTTTCAAAAACAAATAAAAATGTTTCATAGGAATAAATTAAAATTATTTAAATATAAATAATAATAATAGATATTACTAATATTTGTGAAATAAATACTATTTATTTCTCCCTCATTTGTAGCCTAAATTATTCAAATAGGGAATTGGTTATCTTTACTGAAACTATATTTATATATATTATTTATGTAATTATATATATATAATCATCCTAAAATTATATTTATTAGTATAATTATACAAATATTAGTCCCTAAATAATAGGAAATAGCTCTTTTGAGTTATAAATTTTAATACTTTTTAATTATAAATACTTGTACTTCATATTTTTCCAGAAATTTGTTAATATTTCCTTGCGATAATTTCCGGAAATTATTTGGTTCTTATGTCTTTGAGAATAGTATTTTTTCTCATTTTTTTAAATATTTAGAAAACATTTTAAATAGATTATCATCATAAATGCAATACAAAAAATTAATTTATTATGAGTTATATATAGTTTTTAAAATTAAGTTTCTAAACATAGCATCGAAAGAAACAAGGCAATTTATAAACTTCTATCAAATTATTTTATTGGTACAAAATTGAATTTCTTGAAACCAAAATGAATATATAAATAAGTTTTCCATTATCAGAAATAGTATATAAATTAATTCCTTAAAAATGCTGCCATTTCATGTAAATTAAGGTAAAATATTACAGTTGCATTTCGGAATAAATAGATATTGCATTTAAAACAGAAATACTCGTATATATTAGCCAAGTACACCAGAAGATGCATTTTAAAACAGGCGAACATAATCAGCCTCCCTTCAAGGATTAATTTCAGATGAAAATATATTTTTTCAAATTCTTATATTTAATGTTTTTATATTCATGAAAAAATTCAAAACTAGGACAATGAAAATTATTACTGATGAATGCAATTTATATCCAGAATACAGGGTGCCCCAAAACGACCGCATAAACTCTGCACAGCTAGATTCCTCGTTGGGTGTACATAAAAACTGCCTAAAGAAGCGTTCCTGTACGATCCATAGCTTACGAGAAAAATACGAAAAAATAAGTATGACGTCACTGACACTGCAAGATAAAACACTTTATTGAACATATCAACAGCAGTATGTGCACAATTTAAAGCAGATGCTCAAAGTGTCCACCATGAATATCGAGGAAGGCTTGAACACGCCGTGTAAGGCTGTCATCACACGTTGCAGCATCGCCGGGTCCACCGAAATTCAAGCAGCATGCTGACAAGCAACAAAGTCCATTGCTGTTGGCACTACGTCTCGATATACCAGTTCCTTGAGATTGCCCCATTAGAAAAAATCCAACAGTGTAAGATTTGACCAACGTGATGGACATAGAACCGGACCCTCACATCCGGTTCAGCGGCCGGGGTATTCCATATCCAGCCAACTACGTACAGGAGCACAGAAATGCGCTGGAGCCCCATCCTGCTGGAACCAAAGACATTTCCATTACATCGGCCGTACATCAAGTACATGTTGCAGTAGTCACGAACGGAATACATGGCCACCATACGAAGACTACCGGTAGCTGCAAGATGTAGTCTTTTAAATGCCAGTTAAACGGCGGCTAAACGTCATTCCATGGCGCACGCATGCATGACGCGATTAACGTTTAAACATTATCGTCTGGAAAGATATGTAAATACTATTGTTGATATAACCACAATAAAATATTTTTTTCTTGTACCGGTAGTGACGTCATACTTATTTTTTCGTATATTCCTTAGGGATCGTACAGGAAGGCTTCTTTGGGCAGTTTTTATGTACTCCCAACGAGGAATCTAGCTGTGCAGAGTTTATGCGGTCGTTTTGGGACACCCTGTATAGTATCCTTATAAATACATTATAAGTTTTTTGAATATTTTAAGAAATTAAATTATAAAAAATTCATTTTATTCATCTGTGGTTAATTGTATTAGTTATGTTTAAACACAACTAATTAAATAAAAAATTATTTTATTTGTTTTGCATAAAAGTAATTTAAAAACATGAATGGAAGCTGTTTATTTTTATAAAGACTACAAAATCTTTTCATATGGGGAAAATGATATAAGCATATTAATAATAATAAAACAATGTGTTTTAAAAAGATTTAAAATTTATCAATCTAATATATTTATTCACGCGTCAAACACAATTATTTTCAAAGTGTTTTCAAAAAATATAAGTCTTACCAAAAAATAGAAAAATCTTATCAAAATTTAACGAATAAAAATGAGAAATGAATAAATATAAATGTTGGTCATAAAGCAGCTTCTTCTTGATTTGTACATCGCGACTTGGAAATCTTTTATTAGTATGATCAGTCAGAAACTACCATAAAAATTGTTTAATGACTTCCGGAAAAAAGAGCAAACTAACAACTAGTAATTGGTAGCAGGATAGGTTGAGAATATTATCATTGATGAACATTTGAAAAAGTCTCAATGAATACATCCCACTATGATATTATATGAAGATTTTTAAAAATTAAATGGGCAATAAAATACGTCTTATATATCCAAATAAAAAATTAGATGTAATTGTTTACTTTAACAATGTTATTCTTGTACCAGTAAATTTTGAATACATTGTATAAAAATTTTCTTTCATTTAGTTTGAATTATATGCTAGTTTTCTTTTAAGCAGTTTCGATCGTAATTCTTTCACTTTGCTAATAAAACATTTTTTTAATTTTGGAAAATTTCTATACCATTAGGCACAAAACAATAATATAAAAATAACTTAATTATTGTAGTTTGCAAAAACAATATATAAACTATTTATTTGTTATACAACAAAATATCTTTTATGTAAAATGAGAAATATATTGTTATGTTAGATATTTTGCACAGATTTAATTTTTTTTCTCTTGTTACATTTTTTTTTTACTTACTGGAATAAATCAGTTTCTTTTTACATTTATACGAGATGCAAACTCGATTTTTGCACGAATTACTACTAGTTTCAGTTTTAATCTTATTCATGATTTGTGAATCGCATTTAAGGACATCTTAAAGAAAATTTTATCCTTAGTCTTAAAAAAATCTTGAACATTTTCCTTTTTATGGTTACTTTCAAACACATTCAACTTCTTAAATAACTAATTTCGTAATTTATGAAAACAATTTTAAATAGGTTTTATTTATATGCCTTGTAAAATACTTTCTGTTTGCTTCAGCTGATTCTTGCTAGGATTTCCAAAATTTTTATTCATCCATTCATTTATATTCAACAAGATGAATCATTTGAATATGTGTGCTTTATATTTCGAAGTGGTTAGATTTTTTTTGTCATTGTAAAATGCTTCTGTGAAAAATGTGTAAAAGTTTTAAGATGATCAAGGAATAATACCTATAACACAAAAGTAATCTAAATATATAAGGGCTATATATGGGCCAAATAGGAATTATATTTTTGTGAAGTATGTCATTATCGGCTATAATAAATTCTGCATATAATAGAATAATCCAGATTATACTTAATATGAAAAGTAGTTAAATTTTTCCATAATATAATGTGCATTTAAAAACACTTCAATAGAAGTAAGCATTTTTAATAATTTACTCAATAAAATATGTGGTAAATGACAACCTCAACAACACCTAATGCTTTTTATCTGACACTAAAAGAAGTTTTAAAGCTTCATAGTAAGAAATGATATTATGTAGGCATTTATGGTGATATCTTATGATTGTACACCTGATAATTTGGTAAATTCTGCATGGGTAAAACATGCATCTTAGTGTCCATTATGAAGGTAACTTTAATTTAGAAATTCATTGAACGAAACAACCACATGGAGTGTGCCAGAAGCTATAACATGCAATAATAACAAAGAGGCTGTTTAGACCTCTCCTTCTATCATAAGATTTTACATTGCAAGCATGTGTACTAGTTTTTAATGTCTTCATTCTTCTTCTTTTATGTACCAGAACTAAAGAATATCACGCCCCAATGATCAAAATTCACTCTTTGAAAGGAAATAAACTAGATTTGTGTCTAGCATCTTCTGAAAATATGAAATGAATGAGAATGACATTTATTTTCCTCTATGATATCTAATGGAGCGAAGGATATTAAGTTTTTATTGCATTTCTTCCCTTTCAATACAGTAATAAACACCTTAACGATTCAAAATTTTCTTAGAAGATGATACTTGCGTATGTATATGATTTTAGTTTTTTGGTTATCCATTAAGTGATGTCAAGCCTTCAGAAATTTTCCCAATTATATAAATTGAGATTATATTTTTCTTTTAACTCATTTTTTCATAGTAAGATCAATCCGTTTCACGAATTCTAAATATACAACTAAATTTGAATTGCTCAGTATCGCTTAATTTACTGAAGTTAGCGTTAAATAGATTTGTAAATTTATTTACAAGCATACTTGGAAATAACAGAAAAACTCAGATGATTTGAATGACATCCAAAAAAGTTCTTATTGCTTATTGCAGAAAAACGTAGCATTATTATAAGAATTTCATAAAATAATTACCAAAGACAGCAGACAAATGAAAACAGGAACTTAAATTATCTTTAAATTTCGTAATTAATTCGTAAAATTATAAATTAATAATAAAAATAAAAATAATTAAAATACATGAAATTAAAATTCGTTTTAAATTTTATGTGTATATGTGAGCAAATATTAACAAAAGCATATCTGTGAAAAAATTCTAAACAAAAATATGAAAAATGATTCAAATTTATTTCATATTTAAAAATATAAAAAATAACTATGAAAAAGAATACTGCAAAAATAAATATGCTTTTTAATATAAATTTAATCAACCATAAAATTTAATAAAAGTTTAGTTTCCGTTGACCATGTATCTGAAGGAAGCATATTTTCCACTGGTTGCTTCTAATCAATTTCTGAAATTATTTTATGTGTTACAGATTACTTTTTAACTTCATTTACTTTTTGCTGCAATTTTTATCTAATTTCTTCAAAATTACAAATACAATTAATTTCCTAAAAATTCTTTCATGATGTATATTAAATAAATCAATAATCTCTTTTTATGTCGTAATTTATATGTACTTTATAACAATATAACAGCATATATATACGTTAAAAATACTTAATCTTGCCCATAGCATTTAAAGAAAAATTAACCGTATATTCTTCTATTTAAACATTAGATAGTACGTTCTACAACTGTTTACATTCTTATAGTTTGTAGAAGAATAATTTCTCTCTCTAAAACTATATTTAAATTAATTGTACATCTATTGTTAAGTTAAAAAAACAAAATTTTACAGAAAAAATCAATAAAACTGATATTAAAATAATTACCATTAACTAATATACTGTTACTAAATTAATAGTTTTAATTTACATATCAATTTTATTTAATTTTCAGTAAAATTGCTCAAAATTCAAAAACATTCACTAAAATATTATGATTAATAATAACTAGGAAATAATATTAATAAAATTGTTATAAATAATTTTGTTATTGACCTCATTATTGCATATGATTCCATTATCGAAGAAAATATAAACTGCAATGTAATTTTAATAATAATAATATAATTTTAATTATAAAAAGATTTTAAAATATAAAAGTGTTTAAAAATTTATTTAAAGGAACTTTTAATTACAAAATTAATTAGAATTGAGAGAAATTCTTTATTTTATCTAGAAGTACATATTTCTATTTTTTAAGACTTTTCAAACCTCTAATCACTGTTAATAATGATTAATATATATATATATATACATATATATATATATATATATATATAGATATAGATATATATGTATATATATTGTTTTAAGCAATCATAAATTGCATTAGAAAATAAACACAAAGTTATTTAAGCAAAATAAAAAAAGTAAATAATGCATATGTTGGTAACTATCAATCTCTGTTTCAAAACATAATCTCCACTAAATTTTTCGCGAAATTTAGACGGCTGATATTTAAAAAAGAATATATATATATATATATATATATATATATATGATTTGTAATGACTTTATAAATTTGACAGAATTAAATATAAAATTTAAAAAATTAATTCTTAAAAGGAAATCAAAAAATTTATTAATTGCTATAAAAATATATAAATAAAACGAAAAAATTCTTTTTGTTTTAAATATGTTAACTTATAAAAATAAAATGATATACATAACAATCAAGTTAAATATATTAAGGTAAGTATAAATCATTAGTACTCTAAATTTATTGGAAAATGCTGAAATGTTACAAATAAAGAATTTCATTGCAGAACTAAGTTCAGAACATTATAGAAAATAAATCTGATGTTAAATAAAATTCAGTTATCTCCATGATTTTTGAAATAAATTAAGGAAAACATTTTGGAGAAGCACCTTAGAATTTTTTTAATAGTTTTCTTCAGTCTTATTGCATAAGATTTTACGCACTCATAAACAAGATACAATAAAAATATCCTGTTATACATATGACATGATACGTTTTGATGTAAGGCGTTTTGAGTAACTTTAAAATTATTGTCAGTAACATAATACTATCATTATTAATACACAAAGATAATTCAATGATTTAATTATTGTTTTACTGTCCATCTTTCATATGCAATATTTTTTAAGATTTGAAGAATCAATTTTCAGCACAATTTTATTTGACTATTTTTTTCTAAAATTAAAATAATGTTCGTACGAAATATTGTTCAGTATTTCCATGAGTTGTTTTCAATGCAAGCATTTGTCGTAAAGATAAAAGAAATCTTCACAACGATATTGTATACGGTCATTATAAAATTATTCTCTGTGTAATTTTAAAAACACAGTTTTAAAAAATAAAAGTCATTTTAGAATTTGACCGGAGAAAAATTATTGACTAAATAATTGTGGATTTTCTTTCCACATAGTTTCCAACTGTGCCAGATGTACCAAAACAACAATCATGTGAATATGAAATTGAAAGATACAGAAGTAAGCTTTTGACTTATGGTAGCGATTGCAACCATCACACAACACATCATTATAGATGTTGCTTGCATGATACTGATGAAGTGCTATGCCACTTTCATAACCTTACCATTTTCAAGACTTTGGTAAGATAGAAATACCATCAGTGAGAACAAAAGTTATTGCGAAATATATCCGAAGAACAAAGGCTCTCATTCCTGGTGATAAGATAGCATGCGTGGTCTCATTTAAGCTAATAAAGTGCGTTCTCCATGATGTTAACAAAGGTCTGGTTATCTTTGAAGAATTCTCATAATTGGGGTTTATCTGAAAACCGGGGTGATGCTAGTCTGTTGTGCAAGTTTGTTGTTCATCAGACCAATAAATCTTTCCCTGTTTGGGAGAGAACGTCAAATATTGCCGAATCATATTTAAATACTGGTAAGAATACTGGTGTACACACATTTCTTTCTGCTGCAAACGTTGTCGAAATGTTTGTAACGGCAATTAATAACTGTAAATGATCTAATTTCTTGACTCGAAGTTCATGTATTGGCATTATAATCCATTAAGACTATGCATGTAGCATATCTGTCTTCTTAATTGTTTTGAATAATGGACCACAGAAATAATTTATGATGTTTTGAATTACCCTCATGAATTCATTGATTTTATATTCTGCAAAAGTCATATAATCTTGACTGACTGGAAGTGTAATACAGTAATATGATAAACTACAATCAATATAGATTAATACCGAATATTTATCAAATCTACCAATGTGCTGGTTAACATTTTTTATGCTTTCCACCACATAAAAACACTCAAATACAATTTGCATATGAGAAATCTGCTCTACAGTTTCAATAGTTCATAAATTGTAGGTGTTATTAACATTTCCTATTTTACATAAATAAATACATTAAAAAATAAACACGGGGACCAGGGGCGTGATCCTGTAATCTAGAAACCTGGACGCATAGTAGAGAGGGTGTCGGTTCGGTCTCAGCAGTGATCAAGGCTGATGAATACCTGGCTCCGAGTCAGGCAGATCACGGCTAATTCACCCTTTAATTTTTAAAGTCGGCGAGGGCGTGTACCTGGGTGGAACGGGCAAAGTACGTCAAAAGAGAATTATAATGGCAGGATCACCCATGACGTGAAGGTCGTTCCATTTAGATCAGCTAAGACCTGCAGGCAATGAAGCATACACAGACTTCTATCTTTGGACTTGTCCATGGGTGCTTCAGACCTCAATCTAACAGAAGCTGCACATTACCTCCTCCCTTGGCCAGATTCTAAAATGTTTTTTGTTTGAACTTAGTACAAAAAATTATCCCATTTGTAAAAAATGCTGTGACCATCTAGCCTCACCGAAACACATTCTGGATTGCATCGGACTTTCTCGGGAGGATTTATCCTCATTTCCCCTGCTAGTCATTGACTTTCTAACTGTCAACAATTTATTAGAGTTGATGTGAAAAATGTCAGTTCTTTAAAGAGGATAAGCTAACAACAAAAATAAATAATTTGCTTATAGTATCTTTTTCGAACAGTGTAAATTGTATGGGTAGTGGGCCGTAATTGGTATAGCAAATTTTATAGTCAACTATGTACAGGGTGATCATAATTAAACTGCAAATTTAAAAACGCTGAAAAAAGAACCACTGGTCAGAAAGACCTGAAATTTCACCAGAATGTACTTCAAGCAGGAGGATTTTGTTTGGCGTGTGAAATAGAAAAAATGGCCAATGGATGGTGCTGCACAGGCTGCTGTAGGTTAATTACATGAATTCCGACATGAACGATAATCAATTGTGGCTGTAAGCTGAACATTAAACCAGTTGTGCTATTGTAAATCAGGCACTCTTGGTGTAAAGCCTATTCAGAGCGACAAGGTGGTGCCACATCGAATAGAAAAAAAATCGGTTTTTAATTGCCCTGCGGCCAAAACCGTAGAAAAAACCAACAATAATTCAGCTTTTAACTGTCCTTAGTCTTCTTCAAGAAATTTTCACTATGGTCTCCACCATTTTCTGTTAAAAGTTGTAAACGTAAAACGGTATTTTCCACAGCAGCTTGGAGTGCATCAGTGCTGATGTTGTTAATGTGCTGCGTAATGCGGCATTTAAAATATGCTAAGGTGTTTAATGGAGCACTGTACACAACATTTTTCAGAAATCCCCAGAGCCAAAAGTCACAGGGAGTGATGTCCGGTGATCGTGGCGGCCAGAGAGTTGGAAAATGTCAGCTGATAATACGGTCATTTCCGAAATGGCATTGTATCACCATCGACAATTAACGCGAATTCAAGCTACTCAGCATTTTATACAAGACGTTAATTTGCATAAAACCACCTGTGCAGCGCCATCTATAGGCCACTTTTTTTCCTAATTTTTTTCCCACGCCAAACAAAATCCCCCTGTTTGAAGTACATTCTGGTGAAATTTCAGATCTTTCTGACCAGTGGTTCTTTTTTTACAGCGTTTCTAAATTTGCAGTTTAATTATGATCACCCTGTATATTAGAGCCATTATGAAATACCTCATATTTTATAATTATTCATATTAAAAAAATTTTCTTCTGTAAACATGATTTTAAAGAAACGCGCAATCTAAATCCAAAATTCCAGTTACAGTTTGAGTATATTTAAAATAATCTACAATATAATTTAGAAATAAAATTGCTAAGAAATGCTTATAAGCCATTCAAAGAAAATGATGTAAGCAATGACAACAAAAGTATAGAAATGACAATTTTGTATCTCCATCTATTACGAAAGTATGAATATAAGTACTGCAAGATCCTGATTTTGATTGCCCATTTTAAATATATACTTATTTTATGATTTATTCGAGTGATAAAATGCTTTATATCAATAGAAAATCATAATATATTTTAAAACTATCCTATGACTTTTTTAGTATTATGTTTCATGAACTATAAAGTAAACTGAAATTTGTCTGACTCATCACAACTGGCAACTATAAATTACGGTATTTTGTTTGCAGGATGAAAAACTATTTAAAGCAATGAACACACAAAAAATAGAACATAAATGTTTATATTCCTTTAGAATATAAATTTAAATTTTTATAATGTATGTTATCATTAATGAATTTAAACATAATGAATAATTTGTTGCTTTAGAAGAATATAATTATTTGAAATTGGAAAAACCAAATTTTAAATTAAAATAAATGGGGCAGGAAGAAAATTTTAAGGTAAAAACTCAA
The DNA here is from genome assembly GCA_037975125.1 of Latrodectus hesperus. NCBI lineage: Eukaryota > Metazoa > Arthropoda > Arachnida > Araneae > Theridiidae > Latrodectus > Latrodectus hesperus. Next base: position 10,993,524 of record JAJQOW010000014.1, on the reverse strand, counting down.
CCAGACTCCCTTAAGTAAAATTATAACTCATAAAAATTGTTTTACGTTAAATTTATCAAATAAATGTATGAAATCTTTCGATAATCTTTTAAAATTGTTTCAACTCCCCAATATGTTTTCATAGTATGTATTTTAAACGTACTGTTTAAATTTAAGAGTAAGCATTTCAATAATATAAATTTAAACAAAAGTATTTTCTGAAATAAAATGTTTGCGACTTTTTCAATTATAAGTATTATTACCAGTTTTAAAGTGAAGGAATTTATGAATATTATATTATATATTTAGATATTTTATTTCATTATATAGAATAACTGCATTACTATTTTTAAAATATTTCTTAAACAATGAAATATTTAGATCTAGAATTACGAGGTTTTATTAAAAATTTTGTTTTGTTAATTCTAATTTCCTTACCATTTATAGAAGCATACAAGACAAAATGGTAAAATAAATGCCAAATGTCCCCATATTATGAACACAATTAAAGTCAAAATTATTACTTTTTAGCACTTTTATAATTATACAGCATGAATTTTAATAAACATATGTAATTTTCAATATTTATAATAATTCATATGTATTGTAATAAGCATAATAATAATGATAAAAGATGTCAATATGCAAACAATGAACGCTATTTATACAGTATCTTGTAAATACTAAAAATATGAAGAAATGTTGAGAGTTATTTTTTAAAGAAAACATTAAATGATAATTTCCTCAAATCCATTACACTTCCGTTCAGTTTTTTGGCAAATGTTCGTCAAATATCTTCTAAAAAGAGCACCTATTTTAAAACTGAATAAATGCCCCGTCCTCTTGAAATTCTATAAAAGCAATTGATAAGAAAACTTTCAATTTATTTACAAGTTAAGTACTTTAAAGTTAAGTACTTTAAAAAAAAATTCCCGATTAATTTCAAAGACTGAAACACGAACAAATTTTAAGAAATCATCAGTTACTTATTTTACTGCTAATTGATGTTTCATATTTAAGTAGTAAATTTCATATAGTTACCTTCTAAGTCATAATATTCTAATGAAAATGATATCTTAAGGCACACATTAAATAGCTGAAATTCATCTTTATATTGTATTCAATATTTCTGAAATTCTAAATTTGAGATTTATTGTATTTAACGTAATTTTTATATGCTCTAAGAACATTTTTATGATGGATGTAGTTGCTTCCTGCTTTGCTTTTCTCATCAGTTGACTTATCATCTTTCAATTTTTGTTCATCAAATAACTTTAAAATCACAAATGAAGTTATTAACAAATGATATGTGAGCTCACATAAATTTTAAAACTTCCTAGCACAGCAATGTTTACTAAACAAAAGAAATCCATTAATCAATGCTAATTTATTGATACTTCTGGTAAAGTTATGCTCTTAATGAAATATGAATTTATGTTATTGTCAGAAAATTATATAATGGAGTTACCATAAAGGATTTATTTCTTTTTTGTTTATACAGTCTATTACACTACTTCCAATTCCAAATTACTCTCACTTAAGAAAATAATGAATTTAAATATTTGTCTGATAGAGTATATTTCATACTTTATTGAATTTATTTGAAATTTAAGTTTTGAAAGTATCGAAAATTTTATATACCATGAAGGAGGTATAATATGTAAAAGTACTATATCTATTTTTCTACATGCTACTACTACTAAAAGATTTTTATAAGAAAAAATTTTATATGTAATTTAACAAAACTCCAAAAAATTTAAAATAATATAATAAACAATAACTAAATGCACAAAATCTTATCTGATTACAAGTATAATAAATAATGTTTCTAAAAAGGAAATATTCATAAGCCTTCGTTACTACTGATGAGCAAGTGGCAACTTTATCCGATTGAAAAAAATCACAGTATTCCTCTGGGGTTTCAATACTTCAAATGTTAAAACGGCTAACTGTATCGCATCATATTCACCTACAGTGGATTCCTTCCCACGTGGATCTCGAAGGGAATAGGATTGCGGACACTTTGGCCAAAGCTGGTGTGCCTGAGGACGGTGAGTCGTCGCCACTTCTCACATTCATTTCACTGAAAGATTAAACACGAGAATAAAATTACTTAAATTGTTCCTCCTGAGCATCATTGGTTCTGCTGCGCGCGTCCAGGTGCTTCCCTGGCTACTGGTATTAATAGACAAGAACAAACGGTTATTGCTAGTTTCAGAAGTGGCCATTTTAGTAACTTGAAATTCGTAGAAAATAGTTACCCTAGCTTGAACTTGATATATTTCAAGTTAGTTACCCTAGCCTAACTTGAAATTCGTAGAGGGTACGAAGAAATTCGAAATTTGCTCTAAGTGTTTAAAAGAGCAGGCCTCTCCTGAACATATACTTCATTGCCTTGGTCTCTCCGGGAGAGATTTGATGGAGAATCCACTTATGGTGTTGGATATTTTGAAGGTGTACGCGCTCATGATCCTGGTCTAGCACTGCTGACCTAGGGGGCAGGCAACATAAACAGTATTCATTTTTATCAGAGCCAATGATTTCATCTTTGCTAATGATTGCGGACACCATTTCAGTGCAACTGTTAACGCAGTGCAAAAGTTTTAGTTTCTTTTCATGTTTGTTTACAACCTATATTAATTGTAGCTAGCGGTGTATTTTTCGTCCATACTTTTTGTTGATTATTAAATATACTTTTATAAGCATAAAATATACTTTTATGCTACAGTCTTAGCTTTAAATTTTTTGATAAATGCATCCTGGTGAGATTTTAATAGATGTAAATTACCAGTTAAAGATAAGCAAGCTTCTATTATTTTGATTAAAATTGTGTTTACATTTTTACACTAATGTCTCGAAGGTTTTATTACTGCCAGAAGGTTTTCTACATAAGTTTATGGATGGTACAAAGACAAATGTACTCTTAAAAGAAATTTTCTATAATGTTGAGTTAGACAATCTGGCTGAATAGAATTATTTGAGGAAGGACTAGTCTGAGGAATTTAGCTGTATATACAGGAAGATCGTAATTAAACTGCAAATTTAAAAACGCTGTAAAAAAAAAAGAGCCACTGGTCAGAAAGACCTGAAATTTCACCAGAATGTACTTCAAGCAGGGGCGTGGGAAAGAGATTAGGAAAATAAGTGGCCAATAGATGGCGCTGGACAGGTGGCTGTAAGTTAATTACATGAATTCTAACATGAATGATAACCAATTGTGGCTGTAAGCTGAACTTTAAACCAGTTGTGCTATTGTAAGTCAGGCAGATGTTGTGGCACTCTTGGTTTAAAACATATTCACCGTGACAAGATGGTGCTACATCGAATAGGAAAAAATCGGTTTTTAACTGTACTACTGCCAAAAACCTTAGAAAAAGCCAACAATAATTCGGTTTTTAACTGTCCTTAGTCTTCTTCAAGAAATTTTCACTATGATCTCCATTATTTTCTGTTAGGAGGTGTAAACGTAAAACGGTATTTTCCACAGCAGCTTGAAGTGCATCAGTGCTGATGTTGTTAACGTGCTGCGTAATGCGGCATTTAAAATATGCTAAGGTGCCTAGTGGAGCACTGTACACAACATTTTTCAGAAATACCCAGAGCCAAAAGTCACAGGGAGTGATGTCCGGTGATCGTGGCTTCCAGGGAGTTGGAAAACGTCAGCTGATAATACGGTCATTTCCGAAATGGCGTTGCAACACCTCTTTTACCGGGGTTGTAATGTGTGGAGTAGCACCATATTGCATAAAAATTGTCCTATCCAAACATTATCGCTGTTGAAGTGCTGGAATGACATCGTTTTCCAGAAGAGATTTATACCGTGTTGCGTTCACAATAACGGTGACAGGCCCCCCAGGCCGTAACTCCTCGAAGAAAAATGGACCAATGATAAAGGAGGACGTAAAGCCACACCATACAGTAACTTTTGGAGAATGAAGAGGCAAGGAATGCATACCCATCGAATTCACCTTTGCCCATATTCTGCAGTTTTGCGTATTCGCAACTCCGTTAAATGGAAATGAGCCTTATCTGTCCATAAAATGTTCCATGGCCATGCAACATCCACATCCACCCAAACAATAACATGAAGCGCGAAAGTTTCACGTTGTGCAAAGTCCGTATTGAGCAATTGATGAACATGCGTATTTTAAACGGATAGCATTTCAGAATACTTTCGCAAAATTTTCAAAACCGTGCTGAAGGGCATGTGCAAAGAACGAGCAATTCCCCTTGCACTGGTTGTTCCCTGCGTACTCGTTCCTTCTTCTAATGACAATGCAACATCTTCGACGGATGCAGAAGGAATAGGTTTCCTCCCTCTCCCATGTCTTACGTCAAATGATCCGGTCTCTTCAAATTTCTTAATCATCACCTCCATAGCTCTGACAGATATCGGACCACCTCCTTTCACCCTTTAATGTCCGATATTTCCTTAATGCAGTTACAGCACAGTCACTGTTCTTATAATAAAGTTTGACAAGCAGAGCACGTTCCTTATCGGATAGAGTCATGACGAGATCTTTACACGGAGATTTTCAGATGACAATTTACGAGAATTCAAGCTACACAGCATTTTATACCAGACGTTAATTTGCATATAACCACCTGTGCAGCGCCATCTATTGGTCACTTATTTTCTTAATTTTTTCCCACGCCAAACGAAATTCCCCTGCTTGAAGTACATTCCGGTGAAATTTCAGGTCTTTCTGACCAGTGGTTCTTTTTTTAAGGCGTTTTTAAATTTGCAGTTTAATTATGTATAAGATAGAAATAATCTAACTTCATACAATCAAACAGAATTTAGTACCGGTCGATTAAATAAACTTTTTTTGAGGCAATGGTTTTATAAAATGGCTGCACAAGAACTCTATAAGGTATCTTTATGATTAGACAACAGGCATTGACTGTTTGTCTCTATGGACGAAAATAACCTTTGTTGAACTAAGCAAAAGTAGACATACTTTTCTAATTCGAAAAAGTAGTCTTTCTCTGAATAGACTCACTGGAAGACAACTGGTCTTAAATAGAGAATTCCAAAAATATCTCTATGTAGACGTAATCAAATGGTTTTAAGCGAATTCCGCTCACTCAATGTCTCATTAAATTTGTTAAGCACTAACGCATTCAAGCAATTTGAAACTGATGAACATGTATAACAATTTTTTAAATATATAATATATTTTAAAGTTTTAAAGGAAGTAAATATCTAACTATGTTTATATGAATAGTTAAAAGAAAACCAGCAAACATTCTGTATTGTGTGAATGTGTGCATTTGGCCTACAAAAACAAATTCCCTACCATACTTGATTATATTTATTCAAAGGCCTTAAAATGGAGCATTTTTAACTAAAGTTATAGTAGATTTAGTACTTCATTGACGTGATATGATGTAACTTGCCAAAAATTTTCGAATGAAGCAACTTTAAAACATTAAATCTAATTTTATTATTTGAAGTTTTGTAAGTAACCGGGTTTCAAATATAAATATTTTCAACTCATGTAATTCAAAATCAAGACTACATTCATAAAAGTCATTATTGGCCATAAGCATTTTGAGTCAAATTTTTACTATTGCGGTTAATTTGAACTAATACATTAATAACATCTATTCCAGAGAAAGCTTCTTTTATTTCAAAAGATCCTGTTACAAACCGAATATCAATTTTGAAATGACTGATACTTACAAGATAAATTTATTAAATTAATTTTTAATCATAATTTTGTTGAAAAGTAAGTTTTAAAGCAAATGACAAGCATAAAATCACGATTAGACATAAAACTTCAAAAAATTTAATTAGAGAGAAATTGGCAAATTGTTCTAAATCTCAGATTATGTGAAGATTTATATTATTATCAAAATATAAATCTTCAGCAAAATATTTATTTATTTTTTTTTTTGGAGAAAAAACAAAAATTTCTTGTTCGTTAGATGCGTGTTGCTGTAGGACACATATGCTGTTGTAACATGTATAAGTAATACCTTATTGTGCATAGCACATACAAGTAACATGTTATTGTAGCACATATATGTAGCTATATGTTATTGTTGAAGCACATCGCCAATAGTAGTGTATAAAATAACCATCTCAAAAAGAGCAATTGTGTGTAGAAACATCATGTTTATGATGCTCTAACACTAAATCACGCTTTAGTGTATGTGTATATGTGCCTGTGCATGTCTTTGTGTGTATATCTGTTGTATATAATCTCATTTTATACAACATTAATTTAATTTTAAATTAATTCTTATTGAAAGCACAATAAATTATTTTAATTTTTTAACGTGTATGGAAAGTATGTGATATATATTTTATATTCATTTATATAGTATAGTATTAAGTATTTATATTTCACAAATAGACATTTCAAATTAATTTTGAATTATTTTATAAGAAACTGTTTTTACCAGTTACCTAGTCACTCTTTTCATAAGTGCTTTGTTTATCAAAATATTGTAAAAAAGTATTTTCTTCCTTTGAATTTGAATTCCATTGCAATACAGATTTAATGTAAAGTATTAAATATGAACATTATTTTTAATAATCTAATTATATGATGATAAATATTCATAATTTTATTTGATAACAAATCAGGTTATTGTTGAATTCAAGTCAGAGGCAAATGTTAATATATAATAGAATATATTTTCATTGGGAAAGTATATTTAACAGGATATATTTTCTGTTAAGCAATCATTCATTAAAATGACAATTTTAAACAGTTGTAAGTATTTAAACAGCTCTCTGGCGTTATAATTTTTTTAACAAATAATTTATATTTTAAGAATGCAATAAAATACGTTATATAAATTTAAAACACTTTGTTTTTACAGTATCGAAAATGACGAAGAAAGGCATATATTGCAATATTTTGCTTCAATTAAAAGGCTGATCGATGGCTGTGTGGTTAGCATTCCTGATTCCTGGTTTGTAAGTCACGGATTCGAATCCCGGTTCAGGTATGGACGTTACTTTTTTCTTTGTTTCCTCTGTTCTTTCTTCTGTGATGATGTATGAATGTGTCCCATTCTATAAACGGGTATGTGGTGCTATAGTACGGACAAAAGCTACAAGCCTCAGTGACTTAGTTCACAGGTGCCCGTTGGGTGGTGACAAATGAGTAGCGGTTAATAGCCTTGTTGTGGCATAGGGTTCTACAAGTACCGGGCGTTGGAAAAAAGCATTGAACATCTTGATGAATATAAAAAACATTATCTGGTGAAAATACATTTTGTACATGTTTAGCTGATTGATTAGTGCTCTGGTTTTCAGCGAACCAATTCATGAGTTATAGTTTCCCATTTTGTGCTTGAATGGTTAAGGTTATTTTGACTTCAGGTTAAATTAGTTTCATTCAAATTAGCCTTTAAGTATGAAAATAAAGATTATGAGGAAAAAAATGAATCAAAATAGTTGAAAAAATGAATTAAATAAAAAGAATATTTAAAACTTTAGATATGCATAATTTAAATAATTTATCATTTAATTTCTTTTTGAAAAATCCATTCGTCTGATAATTCCTCATACTACGTAGTTCAAAAATGCTTTCCAATCACATTAGCTTTTAAGAAGAGTAAAAAACAGCAGTCTTAAGGTTTATAAATAATTATTTGCGATGAAAATTGGTGGTTGGGTTTTATGTCGCATGATCCAAAAATGTATAAGCTGCTTAAACTATTATTTTCGAAAATTTTTAAATATTTATTTTGTATTTTATTTATTTTGTTTTTTTTTAACAAAAACTACTAAACATTAAAAATAATTAAAAATGTAATAAATTCTATATAAAAAAATTAACTTATATTTAACATATATAACAACATAAAACATAAATGTTTGATTGTAAACCAGATGAACCTCATACGAAGATGAGTTAAATGAACAACATAGAACTTTTTAGCAGTAAAACCGATAATGAAGTGAATCTCATAAAAATAAAGCATCCACAATTTATTTATTGACCTGCATGTTCCTTGATTCTAGCCAAATACAGTCACTGAACTTTTTAATGCTCTTTCAATGACTATTTTCCAGATTTATTGTTCTTGAAAGCAATTTAATATATACTTTTTCAATGACTAGAAACACTCAAGAACTTTAACATTTATATGATTTTTCATATACTATAGGACTTATAAAAGAAAATAGACGTTTTTCTTGGTTAACTTATAGTTGTTGATTAGGAATGAAAGATGTTAGATGTTCATAAAATATGTAATGTATAAATATGAAATATATTTTTGCAATACATCATTATTTTCGAGTGACAGTTAAGTGATTAAAACTATTTATATTGCACATCATACTTCTTTAAAATTTTTATCTGATTATTATCTGAAAACATATGATCAACTGTAAAAAAATAAAGTAATTAATATGAGTTAAAAATATTTTGCTCTAAATTTTATAGCTAATGATATTATTATTATAATTATTTACCTATTTTTGCTAACCCACTTTTAAAAACAAAACAAAATACTTTAGTTTATTTTTAAATTCTTAGAGTGTATTGAAGCAAAACCAATGAAGTGGAAAATATTCTAAAATGTTCTATTGTAAATGCAGGATTTATTAGAGCGTAGTATTTTAATTATATTAAATTTTAAAAAAAACATCAGTATATTTTTAAGCTTTTAAAATTAAAATGTGATCAAAATTACGGGTATTTAAAAAAATTAACTACAATATGTTTCCAATATCCCTTTCGTGCATGAATTCATCATTCAAAGAAATATTTCCTAAAAATAAAATGTATGTACGAAACTTTTTTCACGCATTTTGAATTTTGAGTAAATTTAAATAAAACCTAAATAGTTTGCATTACTTAGGCTTAGAATTTTCTCTTGGCGTATTCCGAACGCTTCAGTTATTTTGTAAGAAATCATATTCTAAAATATTTCTAATAAAATTTATTTCTTAATTTAAATATAAAGAAATATGTGCTATATATTACAGAATTGCTTAATAATGTGTACCACGTATGAATCTCATGGACTTGTACTAAAGAATACAAAAACTCCATTTCATTTTTTTTTCAAAAAAATTCTCATAAATGCATTTATAACTTAAATATATATTGCATTTCTTTTGTGGAGTAATTAATTTCTAGATAAAAAGTTAATGTTATTAATTCTTGCTGAGAAAACATAATTTTTCTTGTTGTGGGAAATCTCAAGAATCTGCAGCCATTAAAATTATCATTTTAAAAAATGTATTTAATATTTCAGAATAAAAAGAAATGCAGAAATTATCTGTAACATTGGTAATGATTTATCTATAAAAAATATATGAATTTCCATATTTTAAATTAAACATTCCCCTATAGTTATGCATACACTAGAAAGTGTACATTGCGATTAAAATAGCAAGAAACAATAAATTCAAGTAATTACTATATTATTTTAATTTGTAATTAAAATTATAATATTTTAAAATTGTAATTTATTAATTGGAAATAATTCAATTTGTAATTAAAATTTACTAAAACAATACTTTCGAGTTATTATTAAATAAATTTTTACAGTCAATTTGAGTTATAATTCTAAAGATAATGAGATGAAAATTAGCGGAAATACATTCAATTCATATTATAAGATGAGAGTGAGTGATCACTAGCATAGGCCTATATTTATACCCGAGTCAGGCTCCACCATTAGATAGAAACTAACGAACGATTCGTGATTTTAAAGCTGTGATGAAGCAGAATCCTTAATGCTTGACTAACAATCCCCAGAACTATCATTTCACTTGGAAGACATTGCTATCATCACCTATTCAAATCTCCCCAGCCACCCTAACTGAACACAGTGCATCATCGTTGATTTAAAATTAGGATTCACTGCTTTTCTACAATGGACTGATGGCTGAATGGTTAGCGCTCTCGACTCCTGAGCTGTGGGTCTTGGCTTTGAATCCCAGTTCAGGCATGGGTATTACTTTCTTTTTCGGTTTTCTCTATGTTTCTGTGTCCTTTCTTCTGTGATCACGTGTGAATGTGGCCCACTCTATAAATGGGTTTGTAATGGTATGGCGCGGGCAACGCTACTTGCCTCCGTGACTTGGTTCACTGGTTACAGCTGGGTAACGACCAATGAGTAGCAGTCTCTGGAGTTGTTGTGGCATAGGGTTCGTCACTCAAGTGTCCGCCGTTGGAAAAAACAACTTTTCTACAATGAGAATCACGTCTTAACCAACTAGGCCACTGCAGCCTCCATTTTACACTATTATAACAAGGTTATGAATCATTTTCAGAGGAATATTTTTTTAGTGTAGAAGAAATGTTCTCCTCTCTTTCATAAAATATGTATAAAGTAGTTATTGGCATACCTCCCTTTATTTTCGTAACTAATAAAATTCCAAATTAATTTGCTGAAAAGTAAGTCATAAGCCAAAGTTGATTGACAGTGCTACGCAGATGGTCTACGACATGCCATATAACATTAGTAAAGCTAATGCCCTATTGAAAAAAATTTATTAAATTATCTTGAATAATTGTCCTTATTTTCAATTATCATAGCGAAATAAAATTCATTTTTCATCGTAAGAAGAAAATAGACTACAGAAAAAGCATGCAATAAACACACACACAAATTTTTATTACCACATTATTTTTTTAATTAAAGGCCAATATGATAGTTTTTTCATTTAAAATATTTTCAGTGCGCTTCATAATAATCACCGAAAAACTATACGATCTACATAAATAAGCAAAGTTCAACATCGTAGAGGCAGTATGTCTACATTTTACCTTCTTCTGCCTCTGGTAACCACACAAATCAAGCAAAATGTTGAACACTTGTACCATAAATGCCAATTAAAGTGCTTTTTTTGTTCAATGAAATACTGGTCGGTAATTTAGCATCTACTTATAACCCAAAATCACATGAATGATTTCTTTCATAAATTTAATTCAGATTCCATTTTATTGAAAGAAAACTGCTTAAGGATGATTTCTTTGTATAATATAACATGATTACCTTGTCTGGGCTACAAAGTTTTATAAATCATAATATGAATGTAAATGGAGCATTCAAAATGTAGATAATTTTGAACTGTGCTATAAATTTTTATAAATCATCATATGAATATAAATGGAGCATTTAGAATGTAGATAATTTTGAACTCTAAATAACTGTTTACACCAAACAAGCAGCCAAACGAGTAACACCAACTGTAGCCTTTGGTTCTACATTTCTTGGATTTGAATCTCATCATTGGTATGGATGTTTGTAATGATTCTAGATCCCTTGGGACTATAGATTCGGGCTTGATTAACCTTTGAGGGCAAACAATTAACCATTTACTGCCAAATAAACAATCATTAAATTGTAAAAACACTTGCTGAAGAGCCAGAATTTACTTATTTCATTAGAATTTGTATAAAAATGAAAACACTTTGCAATTTATTGTGTAAATGCATTTCCTTTTATAAATATCTCTAAACTCACCAATTAATATTCGAGTTGTGCATACAAATAATTAAATACATACAGAATTTTAAATCATCAAATGTCTTGTTTAAAAACGTACTTCCACCATAACTAACGCTTATAAGAGAAATAAGATTTCACACACATAAACAGAGAAATTATTTAACTTAATTTTTATTCTTCCCACAATCGATATATTTTTTTTAATTTTTATCATAATTTTAGTTTAAACAAATGAATCAATGAAGAATTTTTGCTCTTAAATTATAAAGTTTCTTTTTCTAATGGCCGGGTGCCCTTATGATATACCTATTCAGCGCTATAATGGGCGATGGTGATGGCGTATTATACACAGTTGGTGTGCCATCTTTGCCCAGGAAGTGAAGGAATAAAGAAAGACAAATACAGAGATAGAAAGGAGCATCCATGCCCGAACACGGAACACGGTGATGGCATATTACACCCAGTAGGTGTGCCATCTTTGCCCAGGAAGTGAAGGAATAAAGAAAGACAAATACAGAGATAGAAAGGAGCATTCATGCCCGAACACGGAACACGGTGATGGCATATTACACCCAGTAGGTGTGCCATCTTTGCCCAGGAAGTGAAGGAATAAAGAAAGACAAATACAGAGATAGAAAGGAGCATCCATGCCCGAACACGGAACACGGTGATGGCATATTACACCCAGTAGGTGTGCCATCTTTGCCCAGGAAGTGAAGGAATAAAGAAAGACAAATACAGAGATAGAAAGGAGCATCCATGCCCGAACACGGAACACGGTGATGGCATATTACACCCAGTAGGTGTGCCATCTTTGCCCAGGAAGTGAAGGAATAAAGAAAGACAAATACAGAGATAGAAAGGAGCATCCATGCCCGAACACGGAACACGGTGATGACATATTACACCCAGTAGGTGTGCCATCTTTGCCCAGGAAGTGAAGGAATAAAGAAAGACAAATACAGAGATAGAAAGGAGCATCCATGCCCGAACACGGAACGCGGTGATGGCATATTACACCCAGTAGGTGTGCCATCTTTGCCCAGGAAGTGAAGGAATAAAGAAAGACAAATACAGAGATAGAAAGGAGCATCCATGCCCGAACACGGAACACGGTGATGGCATATTACACCCAGTAGGTGTGCCATCTTTGCCCAGGAAGTGAAGGAATAAAGAAAGACAAATACAGAGATAGAAAGGAGCATCCATGCCCGAACACGGAACACGGTGATGGCATATTACACCCAGTAGGTGTGCCATCTTTGCCCAGGAAGTGAAGGAATAAAGAAAGACAAATACAGAGATAGAAAGGAGCATCCATGCCCGAACACGGAACACGGTGATGACATATTACACCCAGTAGGTGTGCCATCTTTGCCCAGGAAGTGAAGGAATAAAGAAAGACAAATACAGAGATAGAAAGGAGCATCCATGCCCGAACACGGAACGCGGTGATGGCATATTACACCCAGTAGGTGTGCCATCTTTGCCCAGGAAGTGAAGGAATAAAGAAAGACAAATACAGAGATAGAAAGGAGCATCCATGCCCGAACACGGAACACGTGATGACATATTACACCCAGTAGGTGTGCCATCTTTGCCCAGGAAGTGAAGGAATAAAGAAAGACAAATACAGAGATAGAAAGGAGCATCCATGCCCGAACACGGAACACGTGATGACATATTACACCCAGTAGGTGTGCCATCTTTGCCCAGGAAGTGAAGGAATAAAGAAAGACAAATACAGAGATAGAAAGGAGCATCCATGCCCGAACACGGAACACGTGATGACATATTACACCCAGTAGGTGTGCCATCTTTGCCCAGGAAGTGAAGGAATAAAGAAAGACAAATACAGAGATAGAAAGGAGCATCCATGCCCGAACACGGAACACGTGATGACATATTACACCCAGTAGGTGTGCCATCTTTGCCCAGGAAGTGAAGGAATAAAGAAAGACAAATACAGAGATAGAAAGGAGCATCCATGCCCGAACACGGAACGCGGTGATGGCATATTACACCCAGTAGGTGTGCCATCTTTGCCCAGGAAGTGAAGGAATAAAGAAAGACAAATACAGAGATAGAAAGGAGCATCCATGCCCGAACACGGAACACGTGATGACATATTACACCCAGTAGGTGTGCCATCTTTGCCCAGGAAGTGAAGGAATAAAGAAAGACAAATACAGAGATAGAAAGGAGCATCCATGCCCGAACACGGAACACGTGATGACATATTACACCCAGTAGGTGTGCCATCTTTGCCCAGGAAGTGAAGGAATAAAGAAAGACAAATACAGAGATAGAAAGGAGCATCCATGCCCGAACACGGAACACGTGATGACATATTACACCCAGTAGGTGTGCCATCTTTGCCCAGGAAGTGAAGGAATAAAGAAAGACAAATACAGAGATAGAAAGGAGCATCCATGCCCGAACACGGAACACGTGATGACATATTACACCCAGTTGGTGTGCCATCTTTGCCCAAGAAGTGAAGGAATAAAGAAAGACAAATACAGAGATAGAAAGGAGCATCCATGCCCGAACACGGAACACGTGATGACATATTACACCCAGTAGGTGTGCCATCTTTGCCCAGGAAGTGAAGGAATAAAGAAAGACAAATACAGAGATAGAAAGGAGCATCCATGCCCGAACACGGAACCTACTGCTTCGAAGTTAGGGATGCTAACTTCTCCGCCATAGATCCGCTGGATTTTTAAGCTAATTTACACAATTTACAAAATAGGTATTTCTAATAGGGCAAAAATTTTCTTTTATGTGGGTTCCCTTTTTTTATTAAAAGCTAAAATAAAAAAGTAACATCAAAACTTTAAATACTTTAATAGATTTTTTTAAATAAAAAGTAAACGAAATAAACTCAAAATTGAAATAAATGTTTCTATTTAGTTAAATATAATTTTTTTTCTTACAACGTAATGCATCATGTATAATCAGCCAAAGTGAAAAACGTAAGTGAATAGCTTGTACGTATTTTGTTTTTGATTGTTAGCGTATCCGAAGAAAATTTTATGTAAGAGAGTAAAAGTTTAAAAAGAGTGATATTTATTTACACTTTTCTCCAACGACATTGTAAAGCAAAATTTATTGACAACCACACCAGAAATGTCATTAAGAAACTATAAATTATTTATTCTTCAGTAAAAAAATATTTCTTCGATAGAACAGTATCGATATTTATTTATTAAATTTCATAGCTTTTATTCTCTATACTAAAATTTCGAAATAAAATTGAGCCTAAAATTTACTTATTTTATATGTATTTCTAAAAGTAATATTATTTTGCAAAATATATATTATTTGTATTTTACATAAAAATAAACTAAACGTTATGAAATTCTATCAAATATCTCTTACTTAGTATACTTAGTGCCCTATTACAAGGCACCTCAGAATATTTGATTATTTTAAGAACTGGATCCAGTGAATTCTTTAAAAGAAGCAACAAGCAAAAGATGTCTATTTATTAACAAATCGATATTATTATTTTTCTGCTTGCTTTTTACATCCATGCATGTACTCTTTTTAACCAAAATATATGCTTAAAATAATTTAATTTTTAGTCTTATTTATATTATATATCAACAAAAGTATATTCACTTTTTTGAATGATAAAACCGTACTTTTGGAGTAAAAGCTTCCATATTCAATTGAAGATATGGAACAACAAGAGGGATGAATATTGCTTAACATTTTTTTCATTTTTTTGCTGCAGATCGCCAATATGGAAATTTGGAGTTTTCTGAGCATTCTCCTTTGCAACATGATGGTATGATTCACTAATACGAAAAGTCATTAAAGTAAAAAATACGTGGAAGATATTCAAATGACTTATAATCGCTTTTAGAGATATCCACTACAAATTTCCAAATCTGCTTATAAGCAATATTGTATGACTCGGAACAAAGATTATTTTCTTTCACTCAGTATACATAGGTTATTACCAAAGTAACGGAAACAACTGTGTCTAAAAGGGACATTTTAATTGCGCTCGTAAGTATTGCATTATAATAAAAGCTACATTCATACAAGAAGCGTCAAAAGACAAACTCGGCAAATCAAAATAGTGTGATACTTAGTGAAAAAGATTGACGGGAATAAAAAACATTTATAATTTCTAAAAAGGAATAATTGCAGCAAATGTTAAAACAAAATGCAATCACCACCTGGATTCTCTAGCGTCTCATTGATTACAGTTAGAAGATACCTTCATAAATAAAACCCTTACGACAGAGCAGAAATAATCAAATTACTTGTCCCAGATGTTAATGCAAAACGTCATCTATATTGGTGTCACATTCATAAAAACTTGATTGATAGATAAATTGAAGAAAGTAATATTGTTCCATGAAACATTTTTCATATTTTCCGCAACACAGTACGGATTCATGCTTGGAGAATATTTGCACAAGGTTATTATTATCGTGTTTGTCTAATTCCAACTGTCAAGCATGGTGGTAGATCTGTCATGATATGGATAAACGTGTCGTGGTTTCCTGTTATACTAAGCATAGCTTTTAAAGGAAAGATTGCTGAGGGAAAATATAGATATATTTTAGCTGATCAGGTCCCACCTGTAATGAAAATTTTATTTAAAGCAGAAGATGAAATTTTCTAAAATGATAATGCACCTATACGTGTAACGGAACTTTTCTTAAGAATGAAGCGAAAATGAAGTTATCTACTACTTTTTCTCCCTCAGTTACCTTAACGAGATTTGTTTAAACAGTTGAGGTCTATTTTAGAGCGTTCAATACAGAATCGATATATCTACTGGCATATCTTTCAAAACTTTCGCAATATTTCCATCAAGAATAACAATATTTCTCTAAACACTATACAGTACTTTTAGCAATCGCGATTCCTTGGCAACTATAAGCTGTATTAACGTCAAAGACTGTCCTACGCTATTCTCTCTGATAAAGGATTCTTTATAAATCTAAGATGTTTCTATTATTCTGATAGACAACTGAAACTATAAGTCTTTTATGAATCTGCATACTAATCGTTCTTTACTTTTATGTAATGCTCTCCAAAGTTTGGTACAAATATAGAAGTCATTGGGCTGTGATTCGTTGTGGCCAAGCATGCCCCACACATGTTCTATAGGATTCAAGTCTGGTGAGAAAGTTGAGATTTTAATACAGGTGATATCATGCGATTGAAGGAGTCGTTGACGATGTTCAAATAGTGAGGATGGGCTTTATCATTCATAAACACAAAGTGCCCACGGTGTTTCTAAGCAAACAGACATGTTGTTTCAGAATGATGTTCTAATAAATTTGACCTACTATGGTTCTGATTTTAACATGTACATCTGTTTTAGAGCCTAGTATAATGACTCCTAAAGTGAGTACTTCTGCACCACCGTTAAATTGCCATTGATGTTGTCTTGATGGTACTGAGTATCCGTGGTTTCCCATATGAATATCAACGTGAATTGGTCTACAAGCTACACCTACACCTACAATGCATCGGAAAACACTGCAAAACTCCACTTTGGTGTTGTCCACATTGCTTATTTTCTACTTCAGTCTAACCGAAGGTTACAGTAAGTTACCGTGTGGGTAACACATCTGACAAATCTGCGTGCATGTAAAGCATATTATCCCAAACATCTTTACATGCTTTGGCATGAAACGATAGTACATGATCGAGGCTGATGGTAGCTGATGTAACAAGTCCGCTACTGTGCTCCATCCGTTTCTTTTGGTGGATACTGCCAAATACCAGTGGACATTCGGCGCTGTCACTGAGGGATCACCGATACCTTAACGTCTACTGTCATTTCCGTCATCTTGGAATCGTTACCATACCCAAGAGATGATACTTTGGATGATTAAAAGCTACTAACATTTGTGTAGCATCATCTACTTAACTCTACATCATCTACTCGGATACTACCATTAGTGTACCCCCGCATACCAGTCGAGCAATAATTCTATCGCGTAATACCTCATCCCCATGAGTCCTCTATGTCATAATTATACGGTCGTAGCACTGAGCGCCTTATGGACTGGTTATAGACACGTTTCCTTCTTTGCAGATGTCCTTATATAACCTTATATCTCCTCTATTACACTCTCGTCTTTGTAGCGTACTCTCGGGGCTATCAATTGCCTTTCTGTAATTTTCATATAATGCTTAACCATCTGTGGAATATTTCTACTGGTGGCATTTTTCCTTTTACGTTAGATTTAAGTTTGTTTCTAGATTATTATAAAATTTTGAACATGTGGATATTAAAATCAGCGCAAATAAATTGAAATTAATAATAGAAAATATTTTCTGTTAGACTTCAATTTTTTTAACTACATTCAAAAATAATTTTAAAACATTAGCTTGTTTTCTACCTAGTTTAAAGATTATATCGATTTCATATATATTAAAAGAAACGTAACGAATATTTAAATTTGTAGAATGATTTTAGTTTAACACGCTTTCTGTGTTGTTTTACTCTGTTGATATATTCAGATCGTGCTGTTTGATTCATATTACTTTTGAATTCTCTTAACTGAATTTCATATATTTGATTAATTTCATGTTACTAATTGAAGTCAGTTAATTGATTAATTATTGGATTCCCTTAATTGTATTTCTCTCAATTATACTTTCTATGAAACACTTAAAATTTACCTTGTGTCTTTATCATCACTTAGTGAATTTTTCGTATGTTTTACAAATTTGTACTAAATAGTTATTTTAATTCTTTTAAATACAATGTAAGCTTCTGAAGTAAACAACAAGCTTTCTATTCACAAGAAAGCGCTTACAAACATGAGTTTTACTAACTTTTCTAAAATTAGAGTTATGAAAGGTCATTTAATTAATCCTATATTTCATCACATTGTCAAACCACAACATAGAGACCTAAGAGTTAGCCAATTGCAAGGCACATCTAACAGTTTTCATAACATACAAGATATTTTCAAATGTACATTTTGAAAAATTAAACATCATGGGGCAAAACTTGAAATAATATGTCACAGGATTTCCTTCTGCAAATCAATATTTAATAAAATGCTAAGCGAACACTTGATGCCTCTTATCAAAAATATAGAAAAAAATCAGCCATAAAAGAATTATTTCTCTCTCATTGTCGTTATCACATTTGCACCCATACTTATAGTAGTTGTAATATAATTATAATCTTGATAACGGTGTGTTTTACCTTATATAGTTCATATAATTTTTAAATTTTGTACAGATTTACCTATCTTTTAAAACGTAATTTTTTATAGTTTCATTTTGAATCAGATTTTTTGTATGTCTTTTTGATAAAGAAAAAATTGATATAAAATTTTGATATACAAACTTTAAAATAGGAAATTTAATTTAAAATTAATAAGTGTTGAGTTATTATTTTTTCCAACCAAATATTTTTCTCCTTTTTACTGTAAATCTATTATTCTTTTTTTTTTAATTTTTCTGATTTCTTCATTGGATCACTTTGTTCTACTTCAATAACTTTTAAGACATTATATTATAAAATTTATTTTTGTTCCATAAAATTTATTAAAAAGTAATTAATTACTAAAAATCTTATTTGTTTAATTTATATTCTATATTTTTATTTCTCTTATAATTTCTTTTTATTTAATTACTTTAGTAAAAAATTGATCCCCCGCAAAATATCTTCTTCTTTTGCATTTTTTGGGAATTCACTTAGGTCGCTTGATATCTTTTTGTGATATCTGAATAAAAATAGTATAGAATATCAAACTTATATTTCTTTACCGAGATTCATTTAATAATTAATGTAGCTTGTAAATGAAAACCCTGATTTATAATTTTGTGTACGATTTTTTAAATACAGAAAATGGAGCAAAATTACTTGATGTTCTATATAAATTGTATGCCTTGAATGCGTTTATATTTAAATAAAATTTAATGTTATTAGTATTTTATAAAAATTGAAATGAATGTAATTAAAATTAACTTCTAAACTTAAAACTACTCATATTATTAGTTAGAACTTATTTCTTAAGTTAATTAAAATTAAATATATTCCAATCAATGCATTTTGAGAATCAAGCAAAATCTTCAAATAGTTTTATAATTATAATCTTATTTATTTTAAAAGCAAATACCTTTAGAAAAAGATTAATCTGGACAACAATTTAAGCAATTTATTCGTAATCAGTATTTAAAAATGTAATTACATTAACATTAAGCTGCTTAATCAACTTTACCACATACGTCTTCTCTCTCTCTCTCTTCTCTCTTCTCTTCTTCTTCTCTTCTCCAAGAAAAAGTAAAATTGGATTTCAGTTGATTCGCTATCATAAATTTTATAATCCACCAGCATGAAAATAATTTTCTTCATATTTATATATTTATAAAGTATTTAATCTTATTATTCGCAATGCAATTATCCGTTTTCAAATTTTGCAATATGATTTAAATACATAAATTCAAAATTTTTCTTTGTTTATTTTTAACTTTCCTTTGTACAGAAAATACATACATTGTTAACTAAGCAAAACAAATTAAACGACAAAAAATTTTCTAACTTTCATGAGAATTTTCAGTGTTGAGAAACATCTTTAATTGAGAGAAATACTTGAAAAATATTATTGTCAATTATCATGTAAATATTTTTTTACAGGCGATATATATCATTCAGTAATCTGCTTCGTATGATCACTCGTTCCCGTAGTTGCGTGTGCATGACCAATGATAGACCCATCTATATCTGTTCTTGCTGAAAAAAATGATCTTCTTCTCATTTGTGAAATAATTCTGTGAGTGATTCTGATCTTTTAGTCGCTTTTTCACGTTTTTATCATCCACAAACATTCCAATGATATGATCAAGAGTAAATTCTCCAGATGTCATCTAAATAAATGCCTATTGAACCAATCATTTGATATTTTTTAGATAAATGTATCAAAAATTTGCAAAATAAATTGTTTAAAATGTTAATGAATCATAACTTACCCAGAAATACTAAGCATTCATCGCTACGTGCTTTATATCCTATCGACACTTGCCTTTTAGAACATGCTGCATATGCTTTATTCTATCTGATCCAAGTCAGTCTGCTGATTGGCTTATGAGGCTTTTTTGTCTGCTCGTTCTTCTGATAATTCAATTTTAAGCTTAAATTTTGCACAGTAGTGTGCTTGGATGTAGTTATTTCCTGAGCCAAAAAGACGTCTTTGGCATATTACTAAACACACATGTAATAAGTACTTAATTAGTTCTTTTAAATGATCTGCAGTTCTCTTATATGACGACATATAAAAGAACTGCAAGGCACCTATCTCTTTCTCGTAAATTCTGGGATGAAATAATAATATCAGCTGTAACATCTAGAAATATTTTCAACTTGTTAAAAAATCTTAAAAATAGAGTTACAATGGCTCCAACTTCACTTTTGATCTTATTATTGATAACTCTCCAGTGACAGTGACATCATACTGCCTAGAGTTAGAGTAAATTAATGGAAAGAATGATTTTGAAGAGATTTATTGCCCATATATCCACCATGTCCTACTTTCATCCTAATTATCATGGATTTCTGCAGCATCGAGGTTGTAACAGCAGTTTATCTCCTATTCATCCTTATATAATTTCAGCCAGATACTCTAGATACCGATTTTATAAGTGGAAAATGTGCACAATCTGGTCATGAAACTAATGCTTGAACTTCAGAAATTTTTAAATGTTGTAACTGTACTGGTTCACATACTGCATATTCCAAATCTTGTCCTATATGGATCCTAGAAAAAGAAGTCACTGCAACCAAGATAAAATAGAATATTACTTTCTCAGAAGCAAGACAAATAAAAACAGAACTCCAAAAGATGGTTTCTCCTATTTCTCTACTTTACAAACTGAAACTTAAGTAAACAACCTTCCAGTAAAACAAAATAGTTAACCAGCATCCACTCCTGTTTCAGTTTTGCCATCTAAATCCCCTACAATACCTTCAGCAACCAGTAGCAAAAAGAAACTTGCATCAATTTCCATTAAATCTAAAACTGACGATGCAAAACTTAAGAAAATCAAAATCACGTGAAAAAAGCTACTAACGAACAAATGATATATCCTTTTCTGAAACAGATATGGAAATGGACTCGTCTTCAACTTTATTGACCCTTTCGAAAGTAAGAAAAAAACATAAACAATTAAATAAAACCTGTTTTGCAGGACATCATTAATTTCATGAAACTGTATTGGGTCTTGCAGCAAAAGTTGCCACATTAAAGACTTGATTCAAGAAGTGCATCCTATTTGCATTGCACTACAAAAGACTTATTTGAAACCTTGGGATACATTAAAATTTAAATACTATAATATTGGTTGGAAAGATAATGAAAATAGAATTGACCCAGCATCTGGAGCTGTTGCTCTCTCACGATTTCCCACGATGTTCCCTCATCTGTAATCTCTCTACATACAAATTTGCAAGCAGCAGCAGTTAGAATTATGTCATCCAAGTTAATAACTATTTGTACCTTATACTTGCTCCTAAATACTCGTATAGAAGTTAGCGTTCTTGACAAATTTGTACAAAAACTACCAGTTCATTTTTCATCATTGCATATTTTAATGGTCATAGTCCATTGTGGAACAGTAATAATTTAAATCCTCGAGATAGTCAAACTGAGGAGCTCATTCATGCTCACAATTTTGCGTGCTTAATAATGGAGAAGAAACCTACTTTCATCAACAAAGTAGAACTTATTACTTCTTGCACTGTTCTCACCCTCTTTTGCTTCTTGCTTTTATTTTAGAGTTGGAGTTGACTTCGTGACAGTGACCATTTCCCACTTTTTCTGGAACATTTAAATCCGATTATAACTATATTCTAAATGAGACGCAATGTCGACTTACTTATTTATATCATCGGGCTCACCGGAATATCTTGTCACAACCAGCAATCATTTCTGAATCTAGGGTCAAGGCAAATTCAGCTAATTAAGCAGTCAAAGTTGCACTGCAGCCCTAAGAAATGCAGCCAGCATAGCTATCCCTAAGAGTTACCCTACCGTCGCTTTTTAAATAAACTGTGGTGGAATGAAGACTGTCGATTAACCTATAAAAACCAAAAGAAATTATGGAGCATTTTTGGAGATATTATACAACTGAAAACGAAGTAGAATGGAAAAGAGCTAAAGCTATTGCTCGTGAAATCAGGCGTCATGCTCAATAGAAATCTTAAAAGATATATGTTTCATCTATAACATCCTCAACATCAAGCAAGAAATTGTGGGGAAAAAATAAAGCAACTAGTGATGTACATGGAGAAGTTTTCATTCCCATTATGTTTATAGGATTACTACGTACTCTTCTCCTGTTGATATAGCTAATGTCATTCAAAAGCTTTAGCTAATGTGCCTTGCGAGGAATCGTATAGTTGTAGGTTTCTTAAGATTAAATCTGTTGCTGAGAAAACTCCGATAAGTTTCCTCAGTCAACAAACATATCTATACAATTATAACTTCAAGATGTTTCAATTGGAAAATGCCATACTAAAAGCACGTATGACAAATACAGGACCTGACGGCATAAGTTATGATATGCGACGTCATCTTAGTTTAGCTTTAACTTAATTAGCTTAATAAACTTTATCAAATCTACTACTTTTGTTCAATAGAAACTAGAATGAACAAGCTTATCCAAATTTGTGGACAGAAGTGACATTTATTAATATTTTGAAACCTGGTAAAAAATTTTCAAATCCATTGAACTACCATCCACAATATCTCTTATGAACTGCCTGAATAAAACATTTCAACGTATGATCAATGCCCTCCTCACATATATTTTAGAGAAAAATAGCTATATATCACCTTACTAAAGCGGTTTCCTTAAAGGGAAGTCAACACTGGATACATTGTGCATTTGGAAACACAAATACGCAATGTTTTTGTTAAAAGAAACCATCTTTTTCCCTATTTTTCAATATAGAAAAGGCATACTACCATACTTGGCTCTATGGTATTCTCCAAACAATTTTTAACTTTAACTTAAGGGGTAACCTTCCGATCTTCCTTCAAAACTTTTTACGCATGCATACTTTTAGAGTCCGCATAAGATCAGCTTTATCCGATCTCTCTGTTCAATCTGAGACAGCTTCCCAGGAAAGCCTTTTGAACGTAATAATTTTCAATTAACATATTATCTGCATTCTTCATCGTCTTCCAGCATCCGTATATGTTGATGTATGTTGTATGTTGATGATTTGAAAATATCATGTCAAGGATCGAATATGCATTTTATATAACGTCAGTTGTAGACAACAATTAAAGATCTCATTGATTGGTGTGATAGAAATGGACATACTTTATCTCCACGTAAGAGTAGATGTGTGCATTTTTTCAGGAAAACTAGCTTACATTCCCTGATATTAAATTTGCCAATGTATCAACTCCCATTGTTAATCAGATACGATTTTTTGGAGTAATTTTCGACAAGAAATTAACGCTCTTTCCACATATTTTACATGTGTGAAAAAATTGCTAGCGATTACTCACAGTTTCAAGGTTCTGTTTAACATTTTCTGGGGAGCAAATCGCTCGTCATTACTTAGTTTATCAAGCCATTATACTTTCACGAATTGATTATGGTTCTATTGTAATTGGATCTGCTAGATCGCTGTCTTACGTAGACTAGACAAGTCTATCATTCTGCCTTACCGATATATACAGGTGCATTTCATACTTCACCTGTGCAAAGTTTATATGTCACTTGCAATCAATTGCCACATAATTTAAGACATCAACAATACTATAAATTATTATTTTAAAATCATGCATATGACACATTATCCTTTGAGGTTCTGAACACATCTCATACAAGTGTGGCCCTAAAAAGTTTGTTCAACATATACTGTTGACGCTACAGCAATTTATCATGTAATAAAACTTTAGTGTGATCACGAATATCTTAATTTTATATTTATACTGATAACATGCATGTCTTAGTTATATATTATTAAATATTATAACAAAATATTGAAATACATTATCATCCCGTAATTTTTCAAATTTATACCATTTTGAAAACTTTAGGAAACCGATACTATGAAATAATATTTTGAAATAATGTGAAAAATACTAGTCATATAGGTTGTAGTGTACTCAGTCTGGGTAGGCTAGGTAGGCAAAAGCCGTTAAGGAATCCGGCTCACGTAATTCAGTATTATTGACTAAATATTTATTTACAAATTTACAGGGTAGTTTACCAGAACTGTCATAAATTATAGGCTTCAGGAAAACTGATGAATTCCTTCCTTTCTGGAACATTCTCTGTACATTTGGTCAGGGAAAAATTCCTCGCTGGTACTGGGAACCAAATTCCTAAATTCTGCCCTCGGGAAACAGTCTCGAGAATTCATCCTTAATGTCGATGATCATCTCCGGAGAGCACTGAAGCATCCGGGTATTCAAACTCAAGGTCTGGTATCAGTCTCCGTGATATAGAGCTAAAGGCCATTAACTCTCCTTTTTCAGTCACTGAGACTTGTAAGTTTCAGGACAGTTTTGAAAGAAGTATCAGAAACACCAAATATAGGCTGAAATTCTCCTCAGCCCCTCCTAAGGCCTGCTATTTATATACAAGCTTTCCCCCAACATCTGGCCTTCAGTAATCTCCAAATCCATCTTCTTAAGTTCACTTTTCGATACATATTTCCGGCCACTCCATCGATTCAAATCAGAAAGAATGAAGAGGCATAAATTCTTCAAATGCACCTGGCCCACTCAACAAATGATTAAAATTTAATTAGAGGAATTATATTTGCCATGAAGGATTTAATGGCTCTTCACGAATCCTGTTTGCAGTTCCCACATGATCCTCCAATCAAAACTAATTAACTGTCTTTGGTACTGCTTAATTCCTGGTGTGATTCAAACTGTGGAAATCAATCTTTTTCACAGCTACCAAGGGTATTAAATTCCATTTAAAGTCTTGAATTAGCTTAATTGCTTGCAATCAATAGTGGTGATTTTATAAGGTATAGATGGAAATGATAAAGCAGATGAAGTAGCAAAAATACATGTCCCTACTTACAACAAGGTGAACCGATATAAAAAAATTCCTGCAAATAATTTATCCAATCTCAGTAGCGGGAGCTATGAAATTAACAAGTTGTGAACAAATTACATTCCATCATTCCATCTATAATTCCAGTGTCAGTTTTACCACAACGTAGATCTGATTCAAAACTCACTCGTCTGCGTATCGGGCGTACTCGTTTTATTCACAAAAACTTATTTTAAGTGATCCTAATCCCAGTTGTTCTACAAGCAATGAAAATCGTACACTGCTCAGCGTATTTTAATTGACTTCTCTGATTTTAATCACAATCATATTGAATATTTTAAATCTACCTCTTTAACGCTAGAAGAACTTATTGGAGAAACTCCTCACCATTACCTCTTTACCTTTTATCGTTCTATTAAATTTCTACAATGTATATAGTCATTTCACTTTTACCATCATTTATTTTATAAGATCTTATATCGCATAATTACTTTTGAATGCTATAACATATGCTTGGTGCAGTTTCTCCCAGACAGGACCTTGTGCCAGTAAACTTCACACACTCAATCCATCAGTATGAGCATCTCAACATAAATCTCCAAAAGTGTTTGCCGTAGCCTATCTACCAAAAACAAATGAAGACGGTATTAAGCAATATATTGGGTTGCTCGGAAATAATTTCGTTTTTCTTTTGTGGAAATGAAAAACAGTTTTCGTATAATAAACAAATACTTTATTAAATTATATATTGGCCTTTCTGGTCCAACACCTTTTGCCATCTTTCTGGTAGTAGCATAATTCCACGCTCATAAAAGTTTTGGTCTTTGCTGGCAAAAAACTGATCGAGGTGGTTTTTGACCTCCTCATTTGAGATGAAGGTTTTACCGTCTAAAAATTTTGGAGTGACCGGAACAAATAATAATCCGATGGTGCCAGGTCTGGAGAATATGGTGGGTGTGGCATTGTATCCCATTCAAGTTGTAAAAGCTTTTGGCGAGTGACCAAACTTGTGTGAGGTCTCGCGTTGTTTTGGTGAAACACTACACCTTTCCTGTTGATTAGTTCTGGCCTTTTCTGTTGAAGTGCATCATTCAGTTTGTCCAGCTGATGACAGTAGACTTCCGAATTAATCGTTGTGTTATCCGGTAAAAGCTCAAAAAAAACGATTCCTTTAAAATCCCACCAAACAGACAGCATCACCTTTTTGGTGAATATCGGCTTTGGAAATGGTTTCAGCCGGCTTAATCTTTTTTGCTCCATGACCTCATGCATTTGACGTTGTTGTATACAACCCATTTTTCGTCCCCAGTGATGATGTTCTTCAAAAACCGATTATTTTTGTGATGTTTGAGAAGCGAATCGCAGACATCAATGTGGGGACACAGACTTCTCTCTGTGAGAATATGGGGAACCCATTCATCGAGCTTCGAGGATAATCCCAGGCCTTTCAAGTGGTTATAAACTGCTGTTATTCGCCGGTTCGCATCAACTAATCCCTTTATCGCGTCTTTATCAGCTTCAACCGGCCTTCCCGAACGCGGTGAATCTTCGACATCAAAATTGCCGGATCGAAATTTAGCGAACCAGTTCTAACTCTAGCGTACTGTCAATACACCTTCTCCATACACATCGGTCAATTTCTTTCTGGCGTGAACAGCATTTTTACCCTTATCTGTAGTAAAACAGTAAGATATGTCGAAAAAATGCTGCTTATCGCTCTCCATATTTAAAAGGGCATCAACCAAAATAATGAAATAATGAAAGTATTGTTGCACCTAAGACTACAATGAAATGCAGTCCCAGTTTTAATTTACACATTTAATTTAGGTATTTTATTTAGAAAATGAACCTAAAATTAATCAATAACTAGGAAAGAATTTGGTGACACTCTGAATTCTGCATTAAAAAAATCCAAAAAGCATCAGTTTTTAGGTGGAAGATTTCTATTGCATGTCATTTCTTAGTAATTAATATATACTATGTTTTTAATGGTTTCAAAAACACTTTCAGAAATTTTATGAAAATATTTAAAATATTGTTCCTTAAATCTTTAATTTAAATACGGAAAACATGGCAAAGTGAAACATAAAAAAATAAAACTGATTATGTTTAATATTTTCTTTAAAAATATTTTTTCACCATAATTAAATTTAAAAAAGGCAAGTCATTTGCATTTATTGAAAAATGTAAGCAATTTTTCTTTAACATGCGAAGAAAAATCATTTTTACTTTTAAACTCACAGGACTAAATAGTTTTAAGCTAATAATAAGCTCAAATCAAGAGGTAATTAAAATAACTAAATGCACACAAATGTGTCGATTATGTACGTATATATAATCAATCATACACACACACACACATACATATACATACACATCTTAAAAAGAGTATTTTTGTTCTTGTAAACAAAACATTAAAAATGAGTCTATGCTTAATGTGAAAGAACTTGCTCAATTAGTTTCAAAAGTATAACTATTGTGTAGAATAGTTAAATTGTTTAAATGTATTTAGTTAGAGAGATTAAGTAAGTTGAATATATTCATTTAAAATTAATTGTTCTCCCTAACTCTTAGCAACTTCACTTTGTAACTAATTCAAATTCTTTGACAAGGTTAAGTGTTTTTGATAATTTAATTTGAAATCATTAGTTGTATAATAGCAATGCAATATGCTAAAACTTAATTTTCTTCAAACTCTCTAGCAATTGGAGCATCCCAGAAAAAGAAAAACTGAATTTTCTCTTATTTAGTATAATTAAATTTAATATATAAATATAGTAATATACGAAGTACTGTATGATTTTTAATTTTTAAAATCATTTTATACTCGTATTTGCACATGAATTAGTGATAAAATAATTAAAAATTAGTGCAATAAAATGATTTTATTCAAGTGTATGTATCAATCTTTAGTTTTTCCTATAACTTAAATATTTCCCTTCCTATTAATTATTTCCAAATAACAAACTTTATTCTAATAAAAAATTTTCTTCAATTACACTAATAAAGCATTAACAATTCTTTTGATTTAGATTATATATATATATATATATATATATATATATATATATATATATATATATATATATATATATATATGTAGTTTTTAGTTCAAAAATTACTTTATAAATTTAATATCAAACTATTCCCGTAAATTCTATCTTAATAATACTAACTGATCATGATCAAAAAAGTTTTATCATTCTCTACAAGTGATAACTATTAACAATCACATAATAATTTTAAAAAAATGAATAAAACGTTCAGAAATTTAAATTTTTAAACATTCCATCTTGTTAAACGAATATCCTTACAAATACGCAATCAAGAATTTGTTCAGTTTAGCACTAAGTTTCAACACTTTTTAAGAGATGACTACAATGAGAAGTGGTACATTAATTTGTCGCGCTTATGTTGTATGGTGGGAGACAACAATTTTAGATTTTCTAGCACTGACAAGAACTGAAAAGATTCAAAATGAAGATGAAGTTTCATTGATGATTGATGTCATACAGTAAGTAAGTCCTTAGTCCCTACATTCGTTATGAATTTTATCGATGGAAAAAACAGCAAAAGATTGTAAATCATTCTGTTCTTTTCTTCGAGGGAAATCATATCCAGTACCAAATACAAATTTTGTTTTTGATCTTTTAAAAAATAGTCATGTTGATGTTGTTGATCGAGAATGAAGCTTCTCTTTACAGAAACATATACACATGAGGATTTGCAAGCATCGCAGGTAGAAAATGCATCTCCTTCACGAAAACAAAGCTTTTTATGCAATCAATAATATCATAAAAGAGATTTTCAGTGGCTTATTTGTATTTCGAATGATTCAGAATGCAAGAATAAGTGACTCCGGCTTTGAGCCAGAGAATAAGAATGAACAGTTATTAAATTATTTCCTAGGAAAATTGTGACAAGAAATAAAAAAATGGATATCTGCGATAATCCGAATGAGAAACAACATCAATACTAAAACATACCATTTGTGAAAAAAAAGTTTGCATTTGCATTTAATGGGATATAAAAGTTGCGCTATGTTACAATTGATGGAAGCACATGCAATTTTAACTTTTAAGCAATATAAGTTACAGTTGAGGTGATTGAAGCAAGTCAATCAAAAAAGTAGTTTGGCTGGCGTCCATTCCCAGACGATAACCATTAAGATTAGCGTTCTCAAATCATCATGTTGGAAAATTTGTTTAAATATGAATAATGATTGGCTGAGTAGTCCTAGAGCACTCAGAGTAAAGTTCCGACATAACCCTTTTACTTTTTCTGTCATTACACAATATCTATTCTGTACACTTCCAAATACTATATGAAGTATGAAAATGAATATGAATCATTCTATGAATACTTTTGTCCTAAAGCATGAATCTTTCTACAAAGTATTCATTAACTATCCAATAATGGAAATTTTAAGATAATAATGAAGAGTATTTTGAAGAATGTAAGGATCATTTTCTTATCTCAAATACATATACATCTCTATATAAAATACGTTTTGAAACTTATAACTATACCTAAATTCAAATATTAAAGTTAACAAAAATATCGATCTGTACTCCAATTTATGGAAAAATATTTATGCAATCTCTCTATTTTGAATATGAATATATTCGATGTTTTAAAAAAAAACAATATACGATCTTAGATATAAAAGTAATAGTTAAAAAATGCTTATGAAATATCATAAAATATTTTCGATCCATTGAATCAGAACTAACTGTTTAAGGAAAGTCATTAAATTTTTTTAGTATGGTTGGTGGTATAAAATAGTTTTCAAAGCCATTAAATGTGTTCCTCTCATAATATTTCTTATTAATTGCTTTTGAAATTTTTTTCGGGTTTTTTTGTATCCTTTTTATGATATGGTTTACATTTGTTATCAATAACTGAAAGTTAATTTTAATGGCAATCATCTTTCAAAACTTTAGAAACATATGTTACCTGGATAAACTAATCATTAATGCTGTGAAATTTTCCCTTAACCTATATATTTTTGCAAAAAAATAGGGGTAAACATTTTTAAAACTATTTTTACTATTACATTTTTTTGTTTTTCACTTATATAGGTATCTTTTGCTGCTTATAAATATTCCTTCAAAATGTTTAAAAATAGCAGGATTTTGTTGCTTTGAATATTTCCAGCCTACAAAATCGATTTCTTTAACTCAGTAAATTTAAGAGGGATTTTACTATTTTAAACTATATTTCTAAACATGTGTTTTAATTTGCACTTACAAACAAATCAATAAATTGGAAAAAATAAATTTTTCCAATTTATTGATGGAAAAAAATTTTTTCCAATTTATTTTGTAGAATGAAAATATATTTTTTATAATTTTACTTTGTCGTTAAATGAAATAAAGTTTGCGTAATCAATTATTTTAGTAGTAACTATTACCTTTTTTTGATAGTTTTAATTAAAACGGAGCAAATATAATATTTCATTGTTTCGTATTTCAAGTATAATGATTTGTATTCACATATAAAAATTTAATGTTTTATAAATCATGTAACATTTGATTTCTCTGCGATTGGTTTTTCAATAACATTCGAATGAAATTTCAGTTTTTTTAGAATCAATTATGCCACATCTCGTAATACTAAATTTTTTAATTCAAATTTGCTGGTGTGATATATAAGTGGAAATCATAAAATATCGAACAAAATAACAGAGCATTAATTTTGCAAAAACATTTCATAAAAGTCTTCATAAAATAGAAAACAAATTTCTGTTTAAAACAATCAGAAAGTTCTAACATATTTAAGACATAGTTTAACAGCATAATATTGTACAGATCTTTGGGGTTTGTGTTAATTCAGAGTCTATGAAATAAACCGTGAACAATCACAGAAATTTTATTTGCAGAACTTTCTAAAAGATGCCAGAAAACCCAGCAGTTACAGCATTCAAGAATCACAATTATAAAGTATGAGTTCAACTGATTCAATGGTAAATAGCTCTCAAAAACAGCGGTCTTCAAATACCTCAGACAGACAGCTCGTATCCACTAGCTTATCACTGCCGCTGGAAAGTCAGAAAAACAGACTCGTTCCATTCTCTAAACAGACTCGGGTATTTATAACTTACTTGGCGTGAAAGCCTAGGTCTTTTTTCAAGGTTCTGGAGGCTTCCAGCCATCTCACTCAATAACGGCCCTAGAGCTTAGGTGGTGGAAGTTTCCAAAACTATCCATTTCTTGCCAAGTAATCGCCAAGAATCCGGCCAAGTGTTAGCCAAGCCGCCAAATCGGGGCCAAGTGGTCGCCAAGCCGTTTTTAACGTAAGCCTATATCTCTCGATTTTTGTCACAGAATTTGAACTCGGATCTGTCTGAGATATCTCAAGACGAATACAAAAAATATTTACAAACT
This sequence comes from Latrodectus hesperus, assembly GCA_037975125.1. Lineage (NCBI taxonomy): Eukaryota > Metazoa > Arthropoda > Arachnida > Araneae > Theridiidae > Latrodectus > Latrodectus hesperus. The sequence goes on along the minus strand of JAJQOW010000014.1, from coordinate 10,961,704 downwards.
TTGTAACAATATGTAAGAGTACTCCGTATAATTGTATTTAAGACATGCTTTCATTAGAGCTTTAATTCTTTGTTAATTAATTATTATCTCCCATGTATATAATAGACACATATTCATTTAATTTATTGTTTTTTACTTATAAAAATAAAATAAAGTTTGACATAAAATAATTCCTTGAAAAACAATTATTTTAACCACAACAGTAAATTTCATTTTATGTTAAGACGTTATTAATAAATCAATTATTATATTTATACAACCTTTTATACCAGGATCATAAATAAATCTATTTTGAATTATTTCCGAAGAATATTTTTAACATTATGTTCACTGTACAAGGTGGTTATAATTAAAGTGACCCTATCTAGGCTCCTGAATAGCCCTCTATATTTATCGGGTTTCAATGAAAATTTGTATATACGTTATATGGATCATGGGAAGATTATTTCTCCAGTATTGTTTTACTAGAAAAAATTCAACCAAAATATTGCATTTTTTAAAAACTCCTTTTACAAACTAATCATACTTGTAAAGAGACTTGTAATCAGAAAAAGAACATTATTTTGCTTGCCTTTATCATCATTAATCATTCCTTTACATGGGAAGCATTGAGCTTTATTGGGAACTATTTTACTAAAATGGCTGAATATCTTAATACATTCAAATTTTACAGCGGGAATATCTTCAATTAAAGGAATTGTGAAAAAGGACTTGTCGAAGAAAAGTTTGAAGAAGATAATTATATATGTTGAAGAGAATGGGGACTTTTGTTCTTACCAGATGAGGATATTAAAATGATCGTGAATGAAACAGCCGATGAAGTCTTTTTTACTCTTGTTGAAAATTCTTCTAGTCATAGCTATTTTCAAGTAAGTGCTCAATCGATATCATATCTGTTGTCGATTCCTTGATCCACAGTATGAAGAGTTTTAATATTCAATTTGAAATGACATCAAAATAAGATCAACATGTTTCAAATGCTGCAACCTGAAGACAACACCAAATATGTTCAGCTTTTGCTAAGGAATATTTGGTGACAATGATGACTCATAATGAGTAGTCTAAAAAAATTCTATGATCAGATAAAATCAGCTTTTCTCTTGATGGATATATAAGTAAACAAAAATAATGAGGAATAAAGGGTCTTCACCTCTACTATTTTGTACGAACAACCATTACACTTTAGTTACATAATTGCATGTATATTTCTAAACTTGAAATGATTTGTTTTAAAATTCTCACTCTTTGAGGTCTCAAAGCATGCTCTGTTATAAAGGCATGGTACAGCAAACTCCATTGATAGCACGTCATTCTAATTTTAAGGAGAACGGCAATGTTTCCAGACCTATGTCTTAATGCAAAATGGAGCAACACCCCACATTGGATGATAAGTCAAAGAACTGTTTCACGATAACTTTGTAGAGAATTGCGTAATATCCGGATTTTTCAGAATACTTGGATTCCACATTTAGCTGATTCAAATTTATAATAAATCTGTTATGAATTCCTAGAAATCATGTTTATGGAAAAGAAATTGAGACTACAATGAGTTGAAAACAATCCGTGTCAGTCCTGCTGCTGAAATCCAACTAGAGTTTTTTCCCACTTCCACTGAACAAGCTTAAATGGGCTTTCAACACGTAAATGATGTCAAATAAGAATACACTTGGCGCATTTCGTAACTGAACAAATTTTAATAATTGTGTAAGACATTTCATCCTTCTTATGTGCCACAATTTCTCCTACACTACTGGAAAAAAGTAGAAGGACACTAATATAATAAATAAGAGAAGAACATTGAATTCTCTTACAAAATGATTTCGTTACAGCTTTTTTAAAAACTTATTTACAATCAGATAAGTATGTAACATGAAATAAAAAAAACTATAAGCTTATTATAACTAAAAATTAACTTCATTCTCATCATACTGCGTGAAAAAAGTAGAAGGACAGCTCTAAATAATGAAAGTAAACGTCTTGTTAATTAGGAATTCTTCTGTCATTTGCTTTAACTACTTAAAATACTCCATTTGCCATTGAATCATATAACTCTTGAATTTTGGTTTGACAAAAATTGCCCAAAACACAATTCAAAGCTTCTCGAAATTCGATCAAAGATTCATATTGCTTGCCTCTGGCGTAAACACGTCGAACAGTTACAGACCATATATTTTAAACAATACTGATGTCTGTACTTTTATCAGGCTATGGCAAAACCCAAATATTATTTGTTTCAAACCAATTTTCAATGCCATTAACCATGTGAATTTATGCTCCGTATTGCTGAAATATCCAAGTTTTTCCACCTAGCTCAGCGCCATAGGGAAGAAGCTCTGAATTTAAAATTTGAATGTAATCTGCATGTTTCTGTCTTTCATCCAGAAACACTAGATTGGTCTTCCCAACGTAGCCAACTGATATCCAAACCATTAATCTACCTCCTCCAATCCGTCAGGAAAAATAAATTTCTTCTTGTATACCTAGTTAATGCCAATAATATTGACAACCATCTGGGCCATCTAAATTGAATTTTTTTTCATCAGAAAAATAACAAGTCCATTCGTAGTTCCAAGGTATATGTTCTTTAAACCAATGCAGCCAGTGCTCAATGTGCCTTTCGTTCCAATTAGGATGGTGGTTTCTTTTCTTGAATATGAATGTATCAGATCTTTTTACGCAGCTGTAAAGTGTTCTTTTGGTTACATGTGTGATCCCAGATGGGCTATGTGCTTTTCCAATGCTTCTACACATTTTTTTAAGTTCTTTAAGGATTCTTCTTTGATCACTTAGTGTCAATTTTTTATGTCTGCCAGTCTTTGCTTTGCTCTAACTCTTTGGATTATTCAAGAAGTTAGAAACAGCGTTTGGATTGATGAGTCAGTACCTTGCAATTTCTCTTACACCTTTGCCTACATCTTTACAAGACACAATTTGGCCTTTTTGAAATTCTCTTAGAAGTTTCCCCTAAGTATTTTAACTGTACAAAAATTGAGGATTTTTTCAATAAAAATGTCTCTTGAAAGAAAGACAGTTTAAACGAGCAATATGTTTTTAACATATTAAACTACTACAGACTTCAAAATGAGAATGTTTTGCAGGTGTCCTTATACGTTTTTCACAGACCAAAATTTCTTAAGTACTATTTTATAATATTTTCTTAAAGGTAGATAAAATTTATTCACTTAAAATAAAAGAATAATTAGATTAATGAAATAAAAAAGAGAATTTCTATTAATTGTGCTAAAATATAAAGCATAATTTATAAAATATGAATGTCCTTCTACTTTTTTCCAAGAAATTTAGTAGTCGGAATTTGAACTATATTTTCTTATAGCAGAAATCTTTTCTCCATAGTAAATAACGTATATACAAAATTTCATCAAAATTCATTTGTTAGGTTTTATTATCAGAAAATGAGTTTAATAAGATCACTTCAATTATAACTCGGCACATGATTAAGAAATGCAAAACTTATAATTTCATATATTCAGAATTCTGCATAGCAGAATTTATTTTGCATTACTTTTGTTATTTTAAAAATAGAATCGTATGGATTGAAATTTGTGCAACGTAGAGAAATATATTTTAATTTTAATTTTTTTTAAAAATGTACTTTAAATAATGATCTTTGTTTTATATTTAAATCAGGAACTAAAAGTAATTTTTTGTACTTTTGATTTTAAAAGTATATGGAGAAATTTTATCGCAACTTTATTATTTTCAAACATAATAATAATAGTTCCCTAATAACTATGGTAATGTGCAATTGAAAATTATTGCTCTCAACAATTTGTCTCTCAAATTTATAGTTAAAGAATATTCAAATCAATTTGCACAATTTAAATTTCTTTATAAAGTATTCATTAAACTGCTTAGCTAAACATTAAATAACACAAAAAACTTTCTTTCATATATTTCAAAGTTCTCCGATATCTAATAACAGGTAAATGCTGATTTAAATCTGAAAATAATAGATACAAATTTAGGTATTTTTATCCTTTAGCAAAGTTTTAAATAAGAACTGGTGTTTGACTACATTTGTATTTTTAAATCAATTATGCATCGACATATCAGGAAAATTGATTAAATTTACTTAAATTTCTTTAGATTACTTTTTTTATATATGATAGAGATAAGTTATCGTATACTTATCCATCATAAAGTCAAAGGTTAGATCTATTTTGAATGAATTTTATACTTCAGTTTTCAACCCTCATGAAGGAGAAAAACTTACTTCATATATTGCTTGGAAATTTTAAAACAACTAAATTTTATAAGTGCTTCCTTTTTTTCCCCAAAAGAGTATAATATTATTTCACCGTTCTTGTCACAATTCTCAAGGAAATTTTATCAGCAAAATAATGTTCAATCGTATATAACAAAAGAATGTCTGAGTACTTAATACAATTTAAATGAGAGAGAGAGTTTTTTTTTTCAATAGTAAGTATCAATGCTGAATATTTTATCTTAAGAGAACTTTAAAAATAAGCAGTAATATGTTAAAATATATTTTATTTAACTGCATATTGTTCTTTATTTAGTGCATATTGTTTGAAATTTCGCAAAAGAAAAATAATTTGCTGGTAAATTATGCAGACAACGGAAAAGAATATATATATTTTCGTTGTGTATCTCCTACGATATAATGTGTACGTTTCAAAACGCCCGAAATCAGATGTCAATTTTTAGAGCTGAAATTAAAATAGATTATTTCATTCAATCTCTTATTGCAAACTCTTCTGGTTTGAACTATTTAATTACTCATTTTTGAAAACTTAATTCAAGAAGAAAAGAAAGAAAATAATTTAATGGCTCTCTTTTTCTGCTCAATTCTCTCTCAAACTTTTATCCTTCAGAATTGGAAAATCTATTTAAGCTGTATAAATTAAGTGCACTGTTCGTGAAAATTCCAGTCTAATTATTCTAATCCACGCGAAACGTGATTAATCCTGTTAGTATCTGGAAAAATTTTACAGGCTTAATAGCTTTTCACTCAGAACGCTTTTATATCAAATTTATTGAAATCTCAAAGGAAGATTACTAAATTTGTACTTAATTGAGAATGTCTATTTCCGTTTTACAATTAAATTTGTGCAATTTTTTAGTAATAAAGTAGAGTGAATTTATAGTTGCAGAATAGTGTTTTTGATTGAAATATAATATAAAAAGAGGTTTTCTGGATTCAATTAGTTAATATTCTGTGTATATATACTTACATTTTTTTCCTTAAATATCAAAATAATTAATTTCAATTTAGTTTACACATTACACTTTCTTTGCGGCGTTACGCATGACAACACAGAAGAAGGGTTATTTTAACACTTTCAATTTACTTATATTTTGTGATTCAATTTAATACTAATTGATTATTACTTCATAAACATCAACAAGAAAGAAAGCTCTTTTCTTAAATATAAAATGCACATAAAATATTTTAATGATGCAAATCTATTCAACATTAACAATAGAAGATAATATTAGTTTTATATAATTAAATAGGGGTAAAAACATGCTCATGTAAAAAAGAGAATTTGCCTAAGGTTCCCCATGCATTATTAATTAGAAGGATTTTTATTGGTTCTCGCCTTGTAGGATTTCTTTAATGATTTTTTTATTACATTTATTATTGCTTCCCTATTTTCTGCTAAATATGAAAAAGTTTAATATCAGAAATAATGGGGATGTAAGTTTTAAATACGTAAGAATATAATATCTGGTTATCATTAATAAGTGTAAAAAAGCTATCATAAAATTCGATGATAAATAGGGCCATCTAATATATATATTTGGGTATAAAAATTCATTTAATTGGACAGTTGAATGGCTCATTTTTCTATCGTCAATATTTATTACTTATAATATTAGTGCTATGTTCTGATTAATTCTTAAGTACATATTTACTGGTATTCAAAATAGTGCAGTCTATTTTAGTCATCATTATACTTAAAATCAAATTTAAATATAGACCACTAATATTATAGGAAATTTTTCAATGTCATTTACATTTATTTATTTATTCAACTAAAAAGTACTTTAATGATAAGTACTAAGCAGCATAATTTATAATATTTTATACTTTTCATTAAAAACTAATGTAAACCTTAACCCAGATAAGCCTACTGTCCTATATTCTACTGTCCTAAATATAGGACAGTAGGCTTATCTGGGTTAAAATCACACAAGTATTGCTTTATTTTATTACTTATTGAGTCTTAGGAAAATAAGGACATTTTTATAAAAAAAATATCTACAGATTACCTTTTAAAGTTAAATTTCTTACGAATGAGAAAAAATCAAATTTAGCTAAGTTTTCCTATGAATTTCTAAAAACGGGTTTCTTAATCCAATGTTTTTAATAAACATGAAGTATAAAACTCATATTTTTAAACATTCAAATATAGTTTAAAATTTATATAATTTAAAACACTTCGATGGGAAAAATTAAATGCTATATTTCTTACTTATTTATAAATAATCTTATCAATATCTTTACATTCTGTTGGTGTAACTGTATTACATTTCCATAAGGAACTTTAAAATACAATAAAATACGTAAAACTTTTACTGTTAAAATAGTTAACTATTTCAATTTTGGACAAACTGAGCAAACACTCTTTTAGTGAAACAAATGTCATTATACATTGCATAGATTTTAAATTTATTTTACGTAAATAAAAGAATTACAAAATTTAAACTACGTTTTACATTATTTAAAATATTCTTATTAGAATAAAATATTATATTGTACTATAAATCTAGATTTATCTTTTTGAAATACAATTTGTAATACCCAGTTTTAAATTCACTATATGCTGATAGACGGAAGTACACAAAAATAATTTACAAAATAAAAATTTACTAGATACCATTTAATTTCATAAAAGAAAATTAGGAAAATAATTTATAATACGATTAATTTTTGTTAATCATTAACAATTGTTGAACTTCTACTGTGAATATTTAATGTGGCATAGTTAAATATTATACTGACATTCAGATTAGAACAACAGGTTTTGCATTATATCAAGACAAGAAATTATACATGGGTTTTTTTAAATAATTCAAAGCAACCATAGAATAATTTTTAATGCTATGTAACAAATAGTAGATTTTATAGATGATAATAAAAAAATTCGTTTTACACTAAGATCAAAATTTTTAATGTAATTAGTCTTCAGTACATTATAAAGTTTTCAAAATATAAGCAATATAGGATAGTAAAATAAACTTATGTATAATAAACGATTATTTTTCATACACTATAATCTAAAATATCTAGATTAAATACTGTAAAAATGTTATAGTTGTTTTCATATTCAAGTAAAAATAAATTAAGTTCATTTTTAATTTAAGGGTAAACAAAGTATCATAAAATAACCAATTTCAATACCATTTCCTTTAAAAAATTTCAAAATATTCTACATTGATTACTATAATTGCACATGACATTGAAAACAGATCTTGGAAATTAGGATTTATTTTGGAAATTGGAAATTAAATTAAGTTAAAATCAAGACAACGAAATTCACAAACTCATAGCTCCCATTTACAGCGGAAAACAGAAAAAACTTCAAACATGTGTTTCATAGCTTTTTTGGCTTTAGCTTATGTTGGAAAAATAGTTTAAAATTGCAGCAGGGAACATTTAAAATTATATCCAAAAAATAGTTCAAGCAATTTTTCTATGAAAGTGGTACGTATGACTGTGAAAAAGTTGCAATGACTATACCACTAAAAAAAGAGAACGTTCATTAATTGTGAAGCTCATTATCCGAATGAGATTAATGATTCGGTAACAATCCTTGGTCCTCAATCAATCAAAAATTTAAAGAAGGATTTATATCCATGAATGTGGATAAAGGACCCTGATTCGGCGGCAATTCTTGGTAATCAATGAATAAAAAATTTAACGAAGGATTTATATCCATGAATGTGGATAAAGGACCCTGATTCGGCAGCAACCCTTGGTCATCAATGAATAAAAAATTTAAAGAAGGATTCATATCCATGAATGCGGATAAAGGACCATGATTCGGCAGCAATCCTTGGTCATCAATGAATAAAAAATTAAAGAAGAATTCATATCCATGAATGCGGATAAAGGACCATGCACAAATTCATACACTACTTGAAGTTATTGGTTACTTAGATGCTACTCTGGGTAGATGATATGCAACAGAACTAGTAACTGTTAAGGAAAATACAATTTCAGTGCTGTTCATGATGTGACGGCGTTAAGGAAAAGAAGCCCTTAGTATTAATGTAAGATAGAATAATTGATCATTCGGGAAGATAAATAAAGAATATTACTGAAACTAACTGCCCAAATGAACTATTCATATACTTTCCTACTTACTTAAAAAGCAAGATAACCATAAATAAATACCTGTGACTTCATAGTATGGGATTTTCTCAAAGATCGCCTTTTTTAAATACTTGTAATGTAGACTTTAAGTCCAGCATCTCCCTCTGTTGAAGAGTATTTCAAGCAATCATTGATAATGTGGTAATACTTTCAATATATCATTAGCAGAGAGTTTGTAGATGTAGCAAATAGGTATGAATATAAATAAAAGATTGTTTCCATTTGATATTTTTAACTATAACCTTTTATTACGACTTTACAATACTTGTTGCGAAAATTTTGATTTCTTGTGACATTATTCTTTGTTGTATGATTTCTATAGTATGTTTAGTGTACCACGGAATTCATTCAGATGTAATGAGTCTTTGTGTACTTTGCCCTTAATTTTAAAATTATGTAGCTTTTAATATAGGGAATAATTCTAAAAAATTTTTTTAAGAAATAAGTTCGGAGACATGGAATCAAGATTAATGTACCTTCTATTTCCTAATTAATTTATAGATTACCACCAAGGATATACATATATTTTTTGTAGTACACAAAAGCTAGTCAAATATTAATTTTCGTAAATATCTTAAGCTTTCTCTTTCTCTCTGTCTCTCTCTCTATTATATATATTTAAAATATTTTGAGGTTTATAATTTAATGGATATTCTATCTTCTTAAAAATCTTTTTGAACTAGCTTTAAAATTGTACATTAAAATTTTCGTCACCATAATTTTTGATAGCTAAATCCATCAATATTTCTTCATGTTAAGTCATTGTTAATTTTATTTTCATACATTATCAAAAAATAACACTTCAAAAATGCATGTTTTATTTAAACTCATAATTTCAAAATTCTAAGAAATTCAGAAAAATATTACAGTAAATATACAGAATTTTTGAACAAATAAATCCATATCAGTAATTTAAAAGAAATAAATTTTTTTTCCTTGTATTATTAGAAATATCAAATATGTGAAAAAATTGGCGTTTTTATTTGCATACATTTTACAAATTGATGGATTAAAACCCGCCACTCATTTTTATATCAATTTTGGATATCGATATATATTATTGAACTTTAGTCACTTACTTTATTAAATCTACATTTCATTTTAAATAAGTATTTTCGATTAAAGTGCTTTTTACTTTAGCTTTAAATGCTTTCCAAAAGTGGAAACTGAATAAGACGTTTTGTAAATAAATATTGATTGAGATCATACAATCAAACACACACAATAAAATCCAATTATCCATTGTGATTACTTAAAATGTTTATGGATCTCTTCATACATTTTCAGTAATATTGAATTTCTGAAATGCTTGATCAAAAATAATAATTGTTTAGCAAAAAAGTACAAAATATTCTTTTATTTTTTTCAAATAAATATGCATTATATTTCTTCGTTTTAAAAAATAGCAATTATGTATTCAATGTTAGATATATCCTGTTGACCTTATTTAAGTATTTGAAAAGTAACACACACACACACAAGTTATAAATATATCAATACTTTAATTTTAAAACCTTTTAGTTGAAAAATAAATTTGAATAATATTATTATTTCGCAATGAATATTTTTTATTATCTGTTTCAATATTCAAATTGATTTTTTCTCTCCAAAATTCTTTCCATTTGGTATTACAGTTCATAAAAATAATAAATGTCATATAATCAATTGAAACTTATAATATTATCAATATGCTTAAAAGCCAGAACAACTGCTCCATGAAACATTCGCAGTATCTTTTTCTAAGAAAAAATATGCTGATCCAATATTTCGGGATAATAACTGTTTCTATCTGATAAGTTTATAAAGATGTATAAACAGTTTATTGATGAAATTAATTTGAAGTCTTGGTTAATAATATTCATTATACACACCCAGCAATTGTTAAAAATGAAATATTTACCAAAATAAAATATTATTTCCCTGTACCAAAATCAGCAAATCTTCCGTTCGTCCTGCAGAAATTTACCCGATAGACTACAAAAAATTAAATTTACTACTTTTTTCAGATATTTTTCAATGATGTAAACAGAACCAAAATTAAAAAGAAATAAATCCATCAACTATTATATTATTTACATTTAATTTAGTTTAGACACAATATTTCTGTACATTTATTTTCCGAATTATTTTAGAGAATACTCAAATGCATATTGATATAATACATTATAAAATCTCACCCTAAAATGCAATATTTTGTTTTGAATAAAAACTCAATATTTTAATTTTAAGCAAATATATGATACTTCTTGTGTGTGAGAGAGGGATTTTTTTCAATATAGGTTCTGACAACAGGTGTTTATAGAGAAGGGTAATTGAAGAAAAATATTAGACATGTGTAAGGTCAAGAATTATTTCGTGAATTTTTTATTTGATTTTGACTTCTATCATGTTAGTTGTATCTTAACAAAACAATGCTTATCTGTATTCGAGTAGTATGTTTTTCACAATTAATATGTGTTAAAGCATAATTTTGTTATATTTTACACTTATTATATATATTTATTATCGCACAAAGTAAACACTTCTATGAAACTATTCATTAAATCATGTATTCATGACTCATGATGTGCTTATTAGTTCAGTACCAAGTAATTGACTTTTCAAAATCAGTTAAATCATATTATTCATCCATGAATGCAATTCATGGTAAAGAAGTTTAAATCCCATTTGTATATTTTTCCATAAATACATTTATCAGACTTATCTTCGATTTGTTCAGTAGTAGTTACCCGGATTTGTTTAAGAATATTTTGATCATTCATGCAATTCAGCTTTTCTTAAGAAATAAATATTTAATTTTCAAACATTTTTTTAAAGTAAATGTCATAATTGTTTGGTAGAAATAGCAAACTACTGACTAACAGATAAATTTTTAACTTTCTTCTTACAAATCATTATTTATAGAAGTTACATCACACATCAGTTTGCATATATATCAGCATACAATTCCTTGCATTTCAAAGTAAAATTATGGAGGAACTGTTATAACTCAGGAATCATTTTTTATATAAAGGTATTAATCTAAAAAATTTTGTTTAAAAGAAAAGAAATGAGATGTAAATTTATAGGAAAACAGAATCTAAAAAATTTGATAGGTTTTCTATTCGATTAAGTGTACCAATAAAATAAAATTTTAATTTTTATAAGAAAAACTTTATTTGTTTATGTTCCCACCACTACATTGTGCAGTCAAAGGATATAATTTCATAGACACACAGTTTCAAAAGCCTTTTTAACAACTGAAACCATATTCACTCGAATTAGGAATCGATACCACAAACTCTTAAACTGAATATGGGCTTGAAGCCATTTAAATTTGCCTTCATTGAAGTCTTAATACATTTAGCCCTATTCCACAAGAGATATTTTCCAATTTATTTTTAAATGTATATTATCTATTAAGCATTATTATCACTAATCACGGAAATATGTAACGACGGTAATATGCATTTTGACGATTTTCATTTCTTATTTTACAATTTTAAAATTTTCATAATCTCACAAGTAATATTAAGTTATTTTGGTTATTGTGATGCTAATTATAGAACTTTATATATTCTAATAAAATAAAGATTACCATTATCCACTTAAGATTAAAATTTATATTCCCAAATTTACACTAATATATTTAACAATTTCAAAGCTTAATATTATTTTAAGTATTTTCAGTTTAAAAATTAAGCAAAAAAACATTGAAACAAAACTGACATAAGCACATTATATAGTTTTGTAAATATTAACTTAATAACTTAAAAAATTGTTCCACTATAACAGTAGTTAAAATTTAGCAAAAAATTGTCAAAATTATAAGTAGGAAACTTTCAATTTTTTTTCCTTAGGGAAGATAACAGTCTGAAATGCATATTAAATTCTCTTAAGAAATATTTTCTAAAGTTATTTAGAAAAATGAAATATTCAATACCTAAAATTAAAAGATGAAATCAAAGTTTACTAATAAATATATATCTACATGACTTTTATATTAATTCGAGCATATTATTTCGTATTTTCATTTTCAGTTAATTTTTTGTTTAATACTTATTATTAACATTTACATTTTACAAGTAAGAAGTTATGCATTCAAATTAATCTGTCAGACCATCATTACACAGATTCTTCTAAAAAATATGCACTTCTCATACGTTCAAATTATTTTCTTTGATTTCTGAAAAATAAACTGATATGGCATTTTTAAATTTTTGTTCTTAAGAGAAAATCGGAATTAATGTCCTATCAGTGTTTATCCAAATTTTATCTTTTTATTTTTCCAAAATAAAATGTTTATCTTAGAAAGTTTAACTACATGAGGTAAGCATTTAGGAGTGTTTTCATTTATCTTAATATTAAAAATTTTTAAATCATAAAGTATAAAAAAAAATAAAACATGTTTTGCTGCAATATGTTATTTATGTATTATAACTCTGAAATCTTTATTCTAATAGGTAATTTTATTTAAAATATGTTTGTCGCAAAACACTGATTGTGAATCATTTAGTAAATTTAAAATATTAAAATGTATTTCTATCAAATACAATAATTTTTAAAATAAAAACTATGAGTTTTCATAAAACTGAGAGAAAAATGTCTGTAAGTCAATTTTAAATTCTCGATCTTAAATAATTATAAATTTAAATGTCTTCACAGAATATTTTGTTTTTAGCTAATATATAAAACAAATTTAAATGAGGATAATATCAATTTATAAATGGATTATTTACCTATTTTATATTAATTTTATAAACACTATCTATTGCTACCATGTAATTTCTGTTTTACTGCAACAAATTTCGCTTAAAAATAGAAATTGTGAGAAAACTTTTTTTCTTGTAAGTATAATAAGTAATTTTTCTTTTATTTACTTGCTATCGAGGAAAAAGTAATAATTTGACATTTAAATTATAATATTTTAAGCAATGAAATTTTCATATATTTAATTATTACCCTAAAGAAAATTTGTCCGAAAGTATTCCACTCACCTTTCAGAACTTATTCATTTATGGGTAAAAATTTCAAATGGTAGTAAAAGTATAGTTTCCAAATTCAAAGCTTTTCAATATCAATCATTCCATGGTTATTAATTTCTTTAATGATTTCATATTTTTCCATATAAAAATTATCCTAGAAAAATTATCCTTAAAATTATCCAAAACATATTTGTAAAGTAAATGTCAGTATGCATACAACAAGACAGAAAACTATTTTTTAATAAGTTGAAATCAAAATAGGAAATACATAATAAGCATTAAATTTTTAAAAAGTAAACAAATTTGATATATTCATAAATATTATAAAACCTCATATTCATCTTATGATTAATTTGAAGAGTCTCTCTGTATATTCTATTAGTGTTAAGTGCATAACGACTGCCACTCAATTTTAAGAAATGAATTCTTAATTGTTTTCTGTTTCCCATCCAGGAAAATGTCACGCACTGATGACCAAAGTGCTCTCGACCATTAACGACACTTTCTGAGTTACGTATTTTAAATGCAGCTAGTGACGTGGAACATGTTTAGGCCATATTTATTAATTTACTTTCACAGTATATGTAAATTGACAGGAAATCAATTAAATGATTTTTTAATTTTTATTCATATATTATTTCATTTCTCAAATGATTATTCTGTTACATATTTTTAGTTATCATTTTAAAAATATTAGTTGTAATGTCTTCAAAATTAAACATAAATTTCTAAAAATAAATTAATTTAAAAGTTTATTTTTGTGTTAAAATAAATGTTCATCACTTTAAAAACATACATTTATATTAAAATAAATTATTTTTAAAATAATTGTTCAATGTAATATGTACTCAATGCATTCGTATAATTTATGATAATTAAAACAAATAATAGTGATTTTTTTCAATAGCATTTATGAACTTTATTGATTAACTTATTCATTACTGAAAAGATATTAAAAATATGTGATTATCACTTTGAATTATATATAATCCCTTCAGATCAATAAACAAATATTTATTTTTCCTTTTCAATTTCAGTTAAGGAAAAATACTATAAAATATGTAATTCCTGTTTATTTTTAACATTAATTGTAATTATTTGATTTTAAAAGTATGATTTTCTAGCTATTTCATTGATATTTTAATAGTTAATTATTTTGAATTGCGAATTAAAAAGCATTATAAATATTTTTAATTCTGAAAGAATTAATTCTGAAGAAAATTTTCTCAAAATTAAAAATATTTAATTATGAATGTAATTTGCATTCTTCAAATTGTTTTGAAAATTCTTAAAAACATTAAAAAGTTGGAGAGTAATTATAATGAAGCATTTTCTTAATTCATATAATAGTTTAGCTTAATGTAGCTTGGGCTTTTTTGTCGATTTTCAGTCATGTTTTGCACACGAAAGTTAAATGGACCACCACTTAAAGAATAAAGTATATTCTTATGTACTAAAAATGCAAAAGGTAAGAATTGAATCTTTAAACTACAAACGTGTAAGATATTAAAATATTAGCCAATATATTTCATAAAACATTGTAATGTGAAAACATCATAAGATATATAAGTTATCCTTATAAAATAAAATTGGAAATTTTGTCGACATCTGCAATCATAAGGAAAACTTCACCAATATTTATTCCATACTAGTATTTTGAATATGTTTAAAAAAGTATTTTGCATATTAAGAATAGTATTTAATAAATACTTAGAAAAAGTACTTAAAAAATGCACAATTTCTGAATATTTAATTGGGTGAATAATCCTGTTGTTTTTTACGCGTACCGTGATTGTAGCAACAATACAGAAAATAAATGGCTAATAAACATTGCCATGCATCATTTTCAATCAATACATGTTGTCTTGTCTCACTTTCCCTTTCATGTTTTTACCCAATCCTCAAAGTTAATGTAATATGATATAGCTAAATTTTTTACAGATTCTCATAGATTTTTCAAATGTGGCATGATAATACTCAAACCAGGTGTAAAATTTAAAAATAACTCCAGAAATTTCAACGAATTCAAAATATACGAAATGAAATCATTTTAAAAGTGAAATTATTTCTAAATAAACAACTAAGATATTTCATTCACCTAGAATAATCTAATTTCCTTGCACGTTGATTAAAAATTGTTTTCAGTTACGTTGCCATTTCTTTAAAATCAACGCTCGAATAAATAGCTGGATAATGATATAAAAGTATTATTGTTCTAATTACCAGTATATATTTTCTAAATAGGTATTTATTTCATTCATTAATTTATTTTAATACTATTTAATATTTGCCTTAAGTCAGAATATTACTGAAAAATGCATAATTGTTGATTTGAATATTGGATATATTTTTGTAGATTATCCAATTATTTTAAAGGCATTATTATAGGATTAATTTTAAAAATCAGTCAGGCAAAAAATTATCACTAAGAACCAAACACAAAATATGTAATTAATTAACGTAATCAGCCCTATAAATGACGTTCAACCTTATACGAAAAATGACATTTTAATTTTCGGAAAAGATAAGAAATATTTAAAATTATAACAGCTATATTTAACTTGATTTCGTTTGAATCATCCAAATAAAAATGTACCTCTAATAGTTCAGATTAAGTCATTTATACCAGTTCTGTAAATTTTAGACTAAACCAACTTTATTATTTATGGTAAGGAAGAATTAAAGGAAATTCTTCCACCAAACAAAAAAAATACTGCCAATAAACAGTTGCTCAAAAAAATTAAGAAATAAATTTAATTCTTCAAAGCATGTCATCGAAAGAAAATTTTAAAGTGTTTCAATCATATTAAAGAAAAATATATAAGTGCATTTATACATACATACACATTGATAGATAGGCAGATGTGTGGAGAATGAATATGTTTAAAGTATTTTATTTCAAAAGAGCTTATTTTAAGACTAGAAAGTATTTAAATATTCAAATATAATTACCATGTCAGATTTTCTGAAGCAAGTCTGTTCTCTAAAAGAGTTGAGCTAAGAAGATTACTGGAGTTCTCAAACATTTCAAAACGATTGTATAATTCTGATGTGTGATTGATTGAAAACAGGGGCTTGAGATGTCTTCATCAATACAGTTCGAAGTATTTTGCCTATATTTGGTAACGGTTACTTCTACAATTATTTCGTGGAATTCCAATAATATAAGGTTGATATATTCCACACAATATCATTAAAATATGCCACCTATTTGAAGAAAACTAATAAATAAGCGTTCTGATAAACCAAGTCATTATATACAAACATTTCTTTAAGACTTAGTAATGTACTTATAAAGACTGCAATAAATATACTAATGAAAAATTTTTTTTGCAAATTTGAATGTTAATGTATGCAAAGCAAAATTTAAAATAAATAATCTTTTTTCATCCCAAAAGTGCCTATTTCTGAAAATTAAATTTTTATGGTATATAATATCATTTATTTTTTCTATTTAAAGTTAAATCACTCTTTCATAATATGAAATTAATATATATTTTGAAATTGTTAATTTATGAAATATTTAATAGGAAATATATTATTTATGAAATATTTAATGGAAGAACTGTAATTTATGAAATATTTAAAATATGAGCAGGGCAAGAATTTTGTTTTTTTATAGTTTCCTACAAAAGAGAGAGAGTAATTGTTAATTTATATATTTGTTCTTATTAAGATAAAAATGACCAAAATTCAAGTTTTATTTTGTGATGAATTCTCATATTTTGTGGCAATTAGATATATGATATAATTTTTTTCTCTAAATTCTAAAAAATCATTCGAAAAAATTACTCTGCTACTAGATTGCTTATATAATATCTAGGTAAGATGAACGAGAGTATAAAAATTTTTAAATCTTAGTTTCTTCATCTTAAATCCCTATTTTTAATCTGCTCTTGTGATTAAAATGTAGCAGGCTCTATACGAGGTTTGTCCGGAAAATACGTATAAAAGTTGAATAATAACTTTATTTTACAGTTATTCAGGTATTACAACATGGTCTCCTTCAAAGTACTCACCCTGAGACGAGATACACTTCTGCCAACGCCGTTTCCACTGTTGATAACACTGCTGAAAGTCTTCAGTTGTGGTGCTGTTCAGTTGCCATGTCGTTTCTGCTTTGATGCCTTCCACATCTCCCAAGTGCCCCCGAAGCACCATTTTGCATTTAGGGGACAAGAAGAAGTCACAAAGGGCTAAATCGGGTGAATAAGGCGGGTGGTCTGTAACGGTGATTGAGCTTCGGGCCAAAAAGTCACGCACAACGAGCGACGTGTGAGCGGGCACATTGTCGTTATGAAGCATCCACCTGCCCCCTTTTGCCAAATCCGGTCGAACTTGGACCACACGAGCTCTGAGACGAGTCAAAACTTCAACGTAAAAATTTCCGTTCACTCTCTGGCTCTGTTCCTCAATCAGAGAGAGCTCCATGCCGACGGCAGGTGAAAAAGAGTAACTTTCAACAAGCAGCCGCACACTCCTACTTACACACAGAGTGGTCTGACTCGAACTGAGCGTTGATGGGATTGGTTACAGCAGTAGTGCCACCTGGCGGTGACTGCGAACAGTAAAATAAAGTTATTTATCAACTTTTATACGTATTTTCCGGACAAACCTTGTATATGACCCAGGCAAAAACTTTTTTGTCTTCAAAGGCTTACATAAATTTAAAGTCTACAGTAAGACCCAGTGTCTATCCGCTTATGTGATAGCATTGAAAATATGGTGTCACTTAAGTGTTGTTGTTGCAAAAGCATGTTTCTGTGTACCTAGCCCTGATTTGGGCTCTACCAGTTAGACAGAAGCAGCCGCTTGGAATCATCGTGATTTTGAAACAGGGATCAAGCAGAAAACCCCCAATACTCGGCCTGCCACCTCCAAGGGTATCATTTCACTTGGAGGACATTGCGACCACGCCCAATTTTAAAGTGCCTCAGCAACTTTTAACGAACAACACTGACCTTCGGTCTGCCGGGACTCGAACTCACTACCTTCCAAGAATAACAACGACGCCCCAACCAACCAGGACACTGGGGAGCTCCCTTTAAATGTAAACCTCTTTACTGATCATGGTTTAAAATTTGCGACTGTTAGCTGCGTTTAGTAACTTTTCAAACAGATAATACAGGCAGAGAATAACATCACATATGCAAGCAAACAAACATTTAAATCCTTCTTAAATAATTATCTGAAATTATATAAATGTATTTATTATTTCTTGAGTTAGCAAAAAGAATACCATTTCGAGATAACGCATTTCAAAAGTAATAAATCAAAATTTTCAACTACTTTAAACATAGACTTTTAAAGCAATTGAAAATACATGGCAAAAAAAGGTATTTTTCGAAAAAATATTTACAATTAATAATATAAAGCTTCAGGACTTTCTTTAAAACGAATATTGCTTTTATGGCAATTATCCTCATAATTTAAGTATTTCTATTACATAATTTGTATACTAACCAATTAGTTCTACTTAAAACTTTTTTCTAAAGAATGATGTGTGCTAATACAAAAATGAACAATTCTGCTTCAATGAATGAAAACAGTTTAACTTATATTTATATTAATGAAATAGGTTGTAAAATTTAAATTATTCAAGCATGCTTAAACATTAGATGTTTTATTTTCAATAGAATTTTTGATAACAAAAAAATTTCTCTCAACTTTATTTCCCTTACACTTTGTTTCGAGGTAAATCTTGGATAAAAAAAATATTTCTGAAAATATTTTTTGGAAACACTTATCAAATTGAGAACGATAACAATTTATTCAGGCAGAAAGCAACCGGATTTTTCCATTCTAGTAAAGAATAACTCCATCTGTAAAGTTAAATCGATATAAGTAAAAAATCTTTTACCAGCTTTACTCGAGCGCCATATTTTTTTTATTAAAAATTTCAAGGAAAACAGTATATTTTAAGCTTTAAAGTGAATTTTAGATGCAAACGATTATACCATCATAAAGTGAAGAGATACAGATAATTTTATTTTCGAGTTTTTCCTCTATAATACTGGATTACTTTTTAGAAAAATTTTCACTTGTATAGCATATAATATCACAAATGTCAGAAACCAGGCTGTTTAGGGAAGCAAGATTTTATTTACGTTCAATATATAATAGTGGCTAAAAATTTTTATCATATTTATAGCATTATTCTGTTGTATATATATATATATATATATATATATATATATATATATATATATATATATATATATATATATATATATATATATATATATATATATATATATATATATATATACAAGCTGACCCAGCCACGCGTTGCAGTGGCTGAGTTTTTATAATACATTGAATAAATTTTTTACTAATTCTTGGGTACAATCAAATTAATATTTTCTAAAAAAATTTAAAATAGGTTCATTCATATGAGATTAAAAATAAAACGTTTCGCAAAAATTTAAAAGTAATACGTAAAGTATCGAAATTTTGAAATTAAGCACAAATCAACATATACTTTCTGAATTTACATTTTATTCATCTTATATTAAATTATAGTTAGTAATCAGTGACTTACTTATAAAATATACTATATAAATTAAAAACATCTAAAAATAAATTGTTATAAATGAGGTAGATAACATTGACATCGAACTATTATTTTTTCAATTTTTAATTATTAAAATTAAAAAAATTTTCCGCGGTATTATACTGAAATAAAAAAATTAAAAGAATTTATCATTTGAATAAATAAATTAGATCAAAATGTTCTACTGAATAAATTAATAATTATCAAATTATAAAATAAAAATAAAAATAATAAAAGGCTGTCAAGAAATACTTACATGTTTTGGAGGTGGTATGAAAATTAGTAGAGAAAAACAGCAATAAATAAAATTTTATTTTACTATTTATAATATTAAAAATATTCAAACTGAACACGCACAATAATAACACAATACAAAGTATAATTATGAAAGTGATTCATAAAAAATTGTTATAGTATGATTATACATCATGAAAATATACGTATCATGAAAATATATGAAAATATGTGTACATCATGAAAATATAATAATAAAAATATATGTAAATTCTATATTTAACCACGCGATTGCGCGCGCACGTTAATTTTCTCGAAGATGTATAATCTAGAAAAATAAACACGTCGCCATCTGCCGAATACCTGTGCAACTTAGATGCTAAAACGCCATCTATTAGAAACTTACAGAACTAAACAATAAATAAACATTAATGTCGTATAATAAATATTGAAAATAATAATTAAGAGATAAAAACTATTCTATCTTTTAAGTTGGACTATATTATAAATGGTTACAAAATTTTATCAAAATCCGTTCAGTAGTTTCGGAGTTTATCGGGAACATACATCGTGACACGAAATTTATATATATATATATATATATATATATATATATATATATATATATATATATATATATATATATATATATATATAGCTACGAATGTGAATAATGGATATGTACCACATTGCAATATAGAGTTTTTCCATAACTGTAGCATCTCACTGATATATTGAGTTGTTTGGAAAGTAATTTCGTTTTTCCTACATGGATCAGCTTTATGCTAGTAAAAACCAACCACTTTATGACTGTGGAATCATGTTACTACCAGAAAGATGGTAAAAGCTATTGGACTAGAAGGAACAGTGTGCAATGCAATACAATATTTATTTGCTGCACGTTTTTCATTTTCATGAAAAACGAAATGACTTTCCGAACAACCCAATATATGAAAATCATCTGAATTTGCGTCATTGTCGATTTAGTCAGAAAGCTTCCTTACTAGTTCTGTGAACATAATTGAACGCGTTCATAAGATATATTCTGTAGGTTTATGAAAAGTTTTATAGAAGACCAGAAATTTTTAAAAAATATATTTTTTTAAAAAAGCTTCACATTTTCATCTTAAATGGAGTCAATTTTTTTTATTTCAAAAGTATTTTCATTTGCTTTTGAATTAACCTGATTTTCCTGATGATATGTTTGTAATTATTGAATAACTAATTTGCTATTTATAAAGAATCATTAAAAAATATCTATATCATTTCAAACTTGTTCATGCGGCCATAATAGCTACCATCATCAACCACGCTATTTTATTTAATAAAGTTTTGTTATAAATATACCTTATTTTACTTTAGTTTTATATAAAAAAATTATAAAGTAGAGCTTAAACTAACTTCCAATTTGAATCTTTATAAAAGGAATTAGAACTAATCCATTACTGCAAGCTAGAAATTTTATATAAAATTAAAATTCAAATAATTGTAATATAAAAAAACCAAGATTTTACAAAATTATATATTTTTTATCGTTTTATTATAAAAGTAACCATTATATAAATAAAAATTTTAATTTACTACTTTTATAAATTTTAATTTTTTATTGGTTTTGAAAGCAGAAGATGTACATTCATAAACCATAAACAGGCAGTGAATTTAACTAAAGTAATGAATTAATGATTAATATAAATGTTTAAAGTCTGATCAATCAAGTATTATTTTATTAAATTAACTATGTACTGCGTAATTAAATGTAGAACCTAACTTTACAGTATTCTATCTAATGCAAATTGAATGAACATTGCGTTAATTAAAAGCATTGTGTTGGTTTGACCTAAGGATTGTTTAATGAGCAAATTTTTTTGCATAGTTATTAAACTAAGCACTGCATATTCAGAATATGTTTTGTTAATTAAAAGTATTACGTACCTCTAAGCTGCATTTTGTTAATGAGAAGGTTTCATAAAGTTTCTAAATTAACTATTAACATTCATTAAAAGAATTAAATAAGAAAATTATTCAGCAAATTTTCCATATATGTAAGAGTTTTATTCTCTTAAGTTGTCTAGAAAATATACATTCGCTTCTGTTGAATAAATTCAGCAAGTAATTTCGCCATATTTAATTTCTTTTATGTATTTCTACGTGTTATATCTTTTTCAACTCAAAATTAATCATAAATATTTTACTTTGAGTACATATCATGACAATTTTTCTTACTTTTTTTACGAGTTGTTTAATTTATTATTAGCTCAAATAAATATCCATTTGCATTTCAAATTATATTTAAAATAGATTTAAGAATAATAAGCTTTTTTTACTTGTGTTCACTACAGTATGAATTTTATATAGATTCAAATTTATGAAAATCAATAATATATTCACAACAAGATTTCGTAAATTATAATACTGTCCTGAATAATTATTAAGTATTTTTTCGTAAATAAATTATTAAGAATATTCATGCTCTATTTTAAACAACCTTATTCATAATTGTATTTTTCTTAAAAAATAAAACTGATAAAATAAACTTTTCTTTCATATTATTCTTTCATATTTTTACAGTATTATTTTGAAATTATAAATTAGGAATCAACATTAAGTAATTAATAAGTAATCAATTCAGAATATATGAATAATAAATTACATCAATTAAATTGATATAATAATTAATTAAATGAATACATCAATTATTTATTCATTCATCCAGAATTAATCATTAATAAAGTTAAATGTATACAAATGAACTAAAGAACAATATAACCGATATAAAAAGCATCAGAAAACAATGAGAAGCTCTTTATATCGATTTAAGTTCAAATATTTAGATGAGTATGTAGAACAGAGGTGCCAAACTCGGTTTTTTTTATACATTATTACATACATATATTTTCAGACTTTTATGCTTGATTCTTGAGATCCACTTGTAAATCTTCGTCGATAATCGAACAAATAGCACAATGACAGATGTACAACCACAGAAGAATAACGAAGAAAACACCCAGGGCGATGGTGGGAATCGAACCCACACTCCTACGCTCTCAAGCGATTAGCGGAGTGATACTTTAGACCACTCAGCCACGGAGCGCCCTCGGTTTTGCACAGGGCCATATATTCAATTAAGAATGTGTAGGCGGGCCAGATTCAAGTAAAAAAAAAGGCATTGAATTATAATAACATTTTATTCACTTAATTATATAGTATATAATATACGGTTGTTAAAAATCATATAAAAGTTACAGAAAAGGGTAATTATTTTGAGCTTGAGGATCCAGATACCTGACTTCTCTTCTTTTTGACAACTTCATTGATGTCAAGTATCATATTAGTTGTAGTTGTTTTAAGAATTGATTGGAGATGTTCATTTGAAAGTCTTGTGTGATGTTTTTTCTTACTTATTTTCATGACGGAAAACATCTGTTCACCTAAATACGTGCTACCTAACATGCACAGAATGCGTACTGCATGTTTTTTTTAATTCCGGGAATTTATCCAAACTTTTGAAATATTGTGTATAAAACGTAAGAGCGTTCATCTCTTTAAATTTTTCTTTCAAAATGCTGTCCGATTGAAGATTTATCAACTCCATTTGCAAATGAACTGGTGCCTGTGAAGCTTCAAAATTGAATGGATTGTTGAAAATTGGGAATTCCATTTCATTCCTTTTGTGGAAGTCTTCAAAATGATTGTTGAATTTCGTGATCAAATTCTGTAGAAATTGAGAATATTGATTCAATTTTTTTTGGTTCACTGTGTCAAATGATTTTAAATGAGAGAAAGGATCCAAAGTTGGATTTCTTACCTGATTTTCCCTCAGCCTCAACATTGTTTTGAGGGACAATCAGATTCTTACCCTGTAATTTTAAATTCAAATCAGTCAAGCGCTTATTCATATCTACCAAAAAAGCACAATCAACCCACCACATTGTCATAATCGATTGGGTTGCCTTTTTCTAACATGGAAGTTTGAACAGAGTCACGTAAAACAAAAAATCTTTCTAAAACTACTCCTTGACTGAGCCAACGAACTTCAGTGTGAAATAAGGGACTTCAGAAAACCTTTCGTCCAAATCTTGTAAAAACTGCCTGAACTGTCGGTGATTTAGTCCTCTGCTCCTTATAAAATTTACTATTTTAACTACAGGTTGCATCACATGGTCCATTTTTAAATGTTTAGATGCCATTGATTCCTGATGAATTATACAGTGAAATCCCACAAAATTCTTTCTAATGTTTTCTGTTTGAATTTAGTTACAACGCCTGAATGTTGTAGATAGCAGGAGCGCCATCCGTAGTTGTGCTGCTCAGTATATTCCAGTCGAGTTCATATTCTGCTATCAAATGCCCAATTGCAGAATAAATATCATTTGCTGTTGTAGTACCTGTCAATGGAACACACTTTAATAGTTCTTCAATTATTTCAAAGTTACTGCTAATACCTAGTATAAAAACAGCAAGTTGAGCTGTATCCACAGTATCAGTGCTCTCGTCAACATCCAGTGAAAAGTTTGTAAATTCCTTAATTTTCTCCTTCAGTTGAAGAATCAAATTTTAAGATAAATCATTTATTCTTGAAGCAACAGTGTTTTTTGACAGCGAAATATTTTGAATTATTGACTTTTGAAATGGAAATGACACACCGGCAACTTTCAACATACAGTCTTCAATAAAATTAATTGGTTTATATATTAGGTGAAGTTGCTTAAAATGTTAAACAAACAAGTAAACCTTTACATTCACTTTAAACAGGTAATTTAGAAAACAAATGAAGAAATAGATAATAAAAATCAAAACAAATTGTATGAACTGTTTTTTTTTCTACAAGATAATTAATTTCAACAAAATTTTTAAACTAATTTGCCATGAATATAAGGCTGAACTGGCTACTGAATGGTAATCGCTCTTGTCTTGGGCTCAATCTTACTATGGGAATGTATATTTATAGTGACTCTGAAATTCCTTTAAACTGTATTCCTGGTTTGATTAGCCTCGTTTTCAAAAAATCACCGTTGAGAGATAAATTTAATAACTTATGACCATATTTATTTTAAAATATAATATATTGATAAGCTTTTGTATTTCCTGAATCATCCCGCGTATAATTTTCTTATAATAAACATTTTACATAAAAACCTTGATATCATCACTTCATTTAAAACATTTCTAATATCACAAACAAATATCATTATTAAAGTAACAAACATAAAAAATATATTTAACAAGCAATTAATATTATAACAAAATATAATCACAAAATTATGCACACATA